>CAUYRH010011846.1:0-12681 GCA_963574655.1 Perodicticus potto | reverse complement strand
GGTACTCACCCAGCCCTACCCTCAGTGGACTGTACTAACCCGCCCCTCCGCTCAGAGGACAGTCCTAACCCCTCCCCTTAGAGCCCTGTCCTAACCCGCCCCTCCCCTCTGAGCCCTTTCCTAACCCCGCCCCAATCTGCCCCTCCTCTTTGAGACCTACCTAACCCCGCCCCTCTGGTCAGCGCCCCACCCTCTGCTGCGCCCCGGGAAGATGCCAGCGCCTAGATTCTGGAGAGAGCGCTTGTGGATCTTTGAAAAAAGACCAGGCTAGGAGCAGTTTCTTTTCTAGTTAGAATGCTCATCTTTCTCAAAAAGAGCCGCACACCTTTGCGACTATTGCACTTACGCTTTCAATGCATTTCTGAGAGGGCTACGAAAATTTGAGTTTCTATATTTCAATCACTTTCCCAGTGATTGGAACTGTGCCTGGGACAGCAGCACCTAACAATTCTTGGGTCCCTCCTACAAGCCAGGCAGTGCACCCGCCTCTTTACAGAAATTGTTTTGACAAAGTTGTGCAGGAGACGGTCTTGTTTGTCTCATCTTGGGAGGTGAGAAAATAGAGAGGTTCAGTACCAGGGATCTGGTGAATAACTGAACACACTGGACTAAAGTACCGCGAAAGGAGGTCCTGGATTTGAAAGTGATGTGGGAATTAAACAGCTTTACAGCACAGCCATGGCATTGAGCAGAGTCCATGATACGTGTACACCTGTTAAGGGACTGTCTCAGTCCTGGTCCTTTTTGGTTTGCTCTGAGGCTCCTCTCTAAAGAGCCCCCAGAATGGAAAGCCCCGGGTTCCAACCTGCCATAGCGCCCTGCAGAGGCCTACTGGTGTCTCAGCATTTGGAACACTCCCATCATGAAGCATAGTTCTTGAATAATACAGCAGAGTACACACACATGTACTCACTGTAGAGGACACATTCTGCATAAAATCTTTTAATAAAAAAAAAAAGAAGAGAATTGAAGTGTCATTTTATTTTTCCAAAGTCCAGAGAGGGACACCGGTCAGAGATTAACTTGTAAAATTCCACACTCCACATTTTCCTGTTTTACTGCAGGCATTATGCATCCATACAATGTTTCTCATTTTTATTTGTTATTTAAAACAAAGAGTTTATGACTACTTGTTTCTCACTCAGTATGGTGTGTTTGAGATCTATCCTGTCTGATAGATGTGGCTTTCATTCATCCAATTTAATAGCTAATTATTCCCAAAGAAGTTGATGAAAGAAGGAAAAAATAAAATGATAGTTCTATTTCTACACCACAATGTGTTTACTCCTTTCTTGTCAATGAACTTTAGGTTTGGTAGCACCTTTCTTCCCCTCCTCCCTTTTTTTTTGCAGTTTTTGGCCAGAGCTAGGCTTGAACCCGCCACCTCCGGCACATGGGGGTGGCACCCTACTCCTTTGAGACACATGTGCCACCCCTTCCCTTTTTTTTTTTTTGCACTAAAATAATGCTGTAGGAATTTCTCCATAAGGGTAGCATGAAGAGCTCTGCAAAATGTCTTCCTAGAGTAAAAACCCATCATTGATAAAAATTATTTATAAAACCCGAACCATTTATGTTTCCGAAAAACTGTTCTAAAGACAAAGGAAATGAAACAATGTTATTCAGGAAAAATTTACTAAACTGTCATAAAAACAGAAAAAAAAAATGTGTGGCATTTGAGCAATAACCCAGTCCCTCTCCCAGTCCCCAGCTCAGTGTGACAGAAGCCCCATTCTAGACAGCTGTGGCCAAGAAAACCTTCCTTGCTCCCAGGTGGAGAGGACAGTAGCTCCCTGGGCAGGACGGGCTGCAAGCACTGCTCACACCCTCCCCCGGACTCCATGCTGCAGAAACTCCATCTGGGAGAGACTGAACTTGAGGTCCAGGGATATCCTTCTCCATCCAGCCCCAACTTGTGGGGCAAAAACATTAGCCCAGCACAGCAGGCTGAGAATAACTGGGCCACAACTGTTTTCACCCCAGCTTGCACATGGGACAGAGGTCCTGCACTGAAAGAGATGTTCACAAAGGCTAGAGACTGACGCCCAAACCATGGAGGTATTGATGGGAAGCGATTAACAGGAGATTTGCCGCTCCAGGGAACAGTGAGCTACCACAGGGCAGCCAGAGGCTTACAAGGGGCAGCCAGGGAAAGGACAGGTAAGAAGAGCCTTCCTGAGTCCAGAACAAATCTCAAAGACTGGCCCCAAATGCTATCCTGAGAATAAGGCCAAATTTAGTTGAATCAGGCTGTGAACCAGTTTATGCCTCAGGGCATGGATGAAAACAATAGAGGCATCAGCTGGAAGGTTTACCCTAACCCTAACCCTAACCCTAACACGGGTTGAGCCCGCCCCCGTGTGGTCATGGTGTGAAACTACAGAAGCAAGCCACATCTAAGCCGCGGGGAGAACCGCTGTTTCCTTCCAACCGCTCCGTCCACACTACGGCCTTTGAAGAGACTCTGGCCATACCTGTGTGTTTCTAGAGACAACTCATTACTGAAACTGGCTACAGGATAAGGTGCAAATTCCTCAGCAGGCACAGCATTCCTAACCCTTCAAGATGCGGGACCAGCTGGCCTCCCGTCCTCGCCCCGTCTGCGGCATCTCTGTTTATTTCCTGCACATACCAGGCACGCTGACCACTTGGGCACCTGCGTGTCTGATCCCGTGATCTGGAAGCCCTGTGCGTCCCTTCTGCTGGAAGAAATCGCCATAATCTTTGAAAACTCAAGTGAAATATTTCCCTGATCCTGTGTCGCTGCTACCGCAAGCCCAAGTTACTCAGGGAAGAGGGTGATGGTTCTTTTGGCCTTGCCTCTCCCAGACTCTTGGACCGCACCCCATCAGAAAACTGGTACCCATCACTTGCACAGATTCCTAATGCATTTCATCTCAAGACTTTTGTTTGTTTGTTTGCAGTTTTTGGCTGGAGCCGGGTTCGAACCTGCCACCCCTCGTATATGGGGCTGGAGCCCTACTCCTTTGAGCCACAGGTGCCGCCCTTATCTCAAGCATTTTTAAATAATTGAAAACAGCTAGTTCTGACTCCCTTATTTTCCACCTTGGTGACCGAAACATCCTCACAAATAGTTTCCCTGCCTTTATTCTTTTCTCGTCATCCATTCTCTGAACGGTTGTGAGAGTGTCACCACACTGATATTATTAGCTCACTATTTTACATGAAATCCTCTGATGACTGCCTGTCACTTGCCAAGTGTCCTGATTACTGAGTATGCACATTTATTAGTGAAGAGCTTCTCAGAACACTCCCACAACATGGATTTAAGTAGGTATTTATGGATCATATACCTGCACAATCATGGTCATAAATTACGTGTGTTCCAAACATACATGAATAAAAATTAAATAAATAAAAATGGAACACTATGAGTTTTACTTTGTGAGGTTGGTAATGTTGATATTATATATGAATTCAATGTTTAAAACCGGATAATAATAAAATATATCCTAAAATAACAAAAAAATGGAACAATACTGAAAATGCTTTATTAACAGCATTAACAAACTTTATTGCAGTAATAATCATATTTTGGTGATAGTTATGTGACTGGGTTTACTTGATTATTTTTGAAAAAAATCTCAATACCGTGTCCTTCTACTTTTGTTTTATTCAAGTACTTCATTTTAATGGCTAGAGTAACGATGTTATTATTATCAGAAACGTTTTATCTCTCTGATGAAGAGACTTATGAAACCTTTGGTGCAAATGCAAATCTACTATGGAAATTACTGACTTAAAGAACAGAACCCAAGCTCTCCAGATGGCATTCCAAAGTCTCCAAGGGCTGGCCCAACCTAGCCTCTACCCTGTCTCTGAGTAGTGTCTTCTCATTCCTCACATGTTTGATCTCAGACCTGTTAAACAACGTATGGGTCCATGAACACCACATGCTTTCCCATTTCTGTGCCCGTGAGTTTGCTTGAAACAGCCTCACACCCCTTTGTCTGCTCTGGATTTCTAGTCATTGTTCAGAAGTGTGAATATAAAATCCATTTGTCTTTGACTTTCTCAAAGCCTCCTTTCACCCCTGGAATCAATTTCTTCCTCACGTGGTACTTGAACAACATTGTTCCATTCATTTGGTTATACTTTTTCCATTGTATTGAAGAATTTTGATTTATTTGTCTCAGTTTCTTCTAGACGTGAGGGAAGAAACTATATATTCTCAACAACCTTCCCAGTTCACTGCAGGAGTTCAAATAGTGTTTGTGGAGTGAATAAGTGAGCATGAGTGTCTACATTGAGTCTGCAGGCTGAGTACTTCTCCCAATATCATCACTCCCAATCACTAGAGGGGGCAGGTCCTAATTTCTGCAGGGGTGATGCCCTGCAGAAGTTTAGAAATTGATCCCCTGTGTCTGGAAACTTTATTATTATTATTATATCATAACTGTGTACATTACTGCATTTATGGGGTACAATGTGCTGACTCTATATACAATCTATAGACTGTTCTAGAACATTCTATAGAATGTTCACATCAAACTGGTCAACGTATCATTCACCTCACTTATTCAATTGTTGTGTTTAGACATTTATACTCTAATGTTAACATATTTGACATGTACGCCTGCAATATGCACTGTATGTGAGGTCCCACTGATTACCCTCCCTCCACCCGTCTTCCCCCACCCCTCCCCTCCCCCTCCTCTTCGCTTCTTCTTTCTGGGCTATAATTGTGTTTCATCTTTCCTAAGAAATTGTGAGTGGTTGTATATTGATTTCATAATAGTATTGAGTACATTGGGTATTATCTTTCCATTCTTGAGATACTTTACTAAGAAGAAGATGGTCCATGTAAACATAAAAGAGGTAAAGTCTCCATCTTTTTTATGGCTGCATAATATTCCATGGGGTACATATAGCACAGTTTGTTAATCCATTCATGGGTTGATGGGCACTTGGGCTGCTTCCAAGACTTGGCAATTACGAATTGGGCTGCAATAAACATTCTTGTGCAAATGTCTTTGTTGTAGAGTGATTTTTGGTCATCTGGATATATACCTAATAGCTGAATTGTGGGATAGAATCTTTTTTTGTTCTTCCTCATGGGAGCCTTCTAGCCAGGGACATTTGTTAATGGTCTCTGTCACCAAGGAGTATTCTGAGCTGTACTCTCAGTTCCACCCAAGGACTGCTGCTACTGTCTGCCCTGTTACTTTCGTGGGTGAGGAAGGGGGTATCCCACTGACATTCTTGGATACTCAGTTATGTTATCCTGTGACAGTTTTCTATCATCTGACCTAAGCAGACTTTCAGGGATGGGGAAGGGGCATGGTCCAATTCAAAGACCAGAAGAGGAGATTGAGACTTTGTAACGATCAATGAATTGTACCTTGGGCGGAAGGGTCTGTGGTTGGCTTGGGGTTAAGAGCTCTCCATCTAAGGACTCTGATAAGCCATGGATTCCGTTCCCAGTATCCCCTTTCTGTACAGTTTTGTGTTAGTGTTCGCCAAAGAGCAGCACCAGCAGATTTGGAAAGCAAGCTGGATGAAGATGCAGTTCTCCAGAGTCCCCACAGCTTTAGGCAAGGACAGATAAGGAGTTCTCAGAGATTCTCCTGCTGCTCTCCAGACTTCCTTCGCTTCCTTTCCTTTCCTCAGGCTGTCACAGCTGGAGGCAGCTTCCTGGAGCTCTCGATAACCCATCAGCGGTAAAGCGAACTCTTTAGAACCCATTTCAGCTTCTCAGGCTGAGATTTCAGTACTAGCTTCCCTGACATCTGCCTCCCAGCCCAGTTTCCCGATCATATCTAAGCCCCTTGCAGCTGGATAACTTGGAATCTTTTCTGTTTTGCTAACCACACATCACCGCCATTATGGAATTAATTAGATAGCAATGAATGAATTAGATATTTAGAAAACTTAGCAGGTGTCTAAATCATCCCTAAGCTTGATAGCTTAGAAGAACAGCCATCTCGTTGTTTCCAATTCTATCAAGACTGTGGGCAGAGCTCAGTGAGGATTTTCATCTCCATTCTATGCACTCCCAACTTCTGGAGATTCAGCCTGGTTGATGCTGGGTGTCTGCTGGGGCACCTCAATTCTCCTTCACATGCCTCTCTGCCCATGTGTCTCTGACCATTCAGTAGTGTAGGTGGAATTCCTTTCAATGGTGGCTGGCTTCCAAGAGGGTAAAAGCAGAAGAGACCAGGTTTCTTAGGCCTGAGCCTGGACTGCCACAGCATCACTTTTGCCACATTCTGTTGCTCAAAGCAAGTAGTCAGCCCGAGTTGAAGGGAGGGGAAGGAGAGCTTAAAGGGAGGCAAGGCAAAGTCACTTTGTAAGGAGTAGGGTAAGGATTCTTGTGGCCACCTTTGAAACCAATCTCTGTACCAGCTTAGGAACCTGGGGCATGGCAGTGATTAGGTAACTTGCTGAGGGTCATTCGGTCTCTAAGCAGCAGGGCTAAGGTCTGACCTTGATCAGTTCGGCTCCCGTGCTCACGTCCTCACCAATGCGCTGTGCCGTTCTACAACTTCCTTGTTATTCATCTCCCACGCCTTTCCTGGCTATGAGTTTGCATGTCTAATTCCCACATGACTTTCAAGGACCAGAAAAATGCCACCTTGCCTATTCTTCTAAGCTTGAGATAAAGTCCTCCCCTTTAATCTTCCACAGCACTTCCCTTAAGGTTCTTCATAGTTAAAAATAAAGTAACTTGGGGTGGTGCCTTTGGCTCAAAGGAGTAGGGTACCGGCCCCATATGCTGGAGATGGCAGGTTCAAACCCAGCCCGGCCAAAAACTGCAAAAATAAATAAATAAATAAAGTAACTCAAACTTCACAAAAGCTATTTGTTTGTGCCTCTGCAATTCTGAAATACGAAAGTGAAAAATTATAAAGTAAACCATCAGATCACTTAGACAGAGCCTTCTCTGAGTGCTTGGATATTTTAGTTAGTGTACACCATTCTTGTCTTTCACATGAGCCTGTAGGAACCCTGTAACCAGCCTTGGGTGTTAATCATCTCTCTCTCCATCTCTTTGAGTCATATAGCATAAGTTGTGCATGATAATCAGCAAATACCAAATGAACGGGCATGTGAATGAGCCCACCTTAGTTTTGAAAAAAACTCTTCTGACCTGTCATTTCTGACTTGTCATCGCACCAGGAAAGTGAGGTCTCAGCCTCACTCTTGTTAGTCACTGAAGATGGCCCTGGCTTCTCTACCCGCCCTGTTCTTTCCACATTCCATGAAGAGCTCCAGCCTTGGTTCAGCGTTACAGCTTCAGCTTGCCTTTTAATTACTGGTCTTGGCGTTCTTGGTTTTGACCCTTACTGCTCTGAGAAATATAGTAGAACTTCTGTAATTCGGCCACCTGGGGGACTGCAACTAACTGGTGAACATACAGAGATGGTGACCGTGAGGAACTAGGTCAGCTGTACTGATAGGAAGGAGGCGGTCGGTGCAGGGTTGTCAGCGATGGGGGGTCTACGGCACTTTGGATCGGACCTCCTTCCCATTTCCCTTCTCTGTCTTCCAAATCGAGGCTTTGGCGATTCCATTATAAAGTGTCCATAAGGACAGGGGCAGTGTCTGTTTTGCTGTCTTTTGACTGTCCAGTACAAAGTTCACTAAATATTATACAGCTGGAATGAACTGCTGCCCTTACCCAAACCCACCCTAGGCCCTAATAACTGAACACATTAGGATATTGTGAAGCGCTGTGGGGCCGCCATTGTGCTGGGCAGGAGCCCGAGGGCAGGCTTCATGGGGGGGCTTCTGGTGGGCCAATAAACTGAGTGACCCTGAGGGGAGCACCCCAATATCACACAAGGAACCGTGTGTGGGAGGGGCTGACCGGCTGCTGACTATTGCATCTGGTGTTCTTTTTTTGCTGAACTTCCCTGGAGCTTGTTGGCTTATTTAACTTTCCTTAATAACCAGCAGATGGCTTCTGTCCGGGTGCTCATCAGCTGGTGCTTAGCAATGGCAGATCCAAGAGGAGGCCTGGGACTTGTTAGGGGTGGGGAATCCAGATGCCAACGTGCAGAACGCCAGGAGAAGTTATCAGGCATCGTCTAATTGGTGTGGGAGGCAGCGAAGACAGCTGAGAGGGGTCCTCAGTTATCAGGAGGACGCCCTCCTGGACGGGGAGGCTGCTGCTCAGAGAGCCGGGCAGAGCCAGAGGAGCCAAAGGCAATAGAAAATGGAGGTGACTCTAGAACGAAGACGCATTGTTTCCACGTCCTCAGCAAAGGGGGCCATGTATTGGGCATATACAGGTGTCATGGTACAGGGCATATAAACTGGGACCCACCATTTCTCCAACCAAGAGTCTTGAGTGTCTGCTGAGCACCAGGCTACATCCAAGCAGAGAGGCACTAGCGACAGGACCCCTCCTGCCCCTCTCTTTCATTTGCATGAAAATGACAAATGCGGTCATGCTGCAGTGTATTGTGTGTGTGTGTGGATATGTGTGTATTTGTGTATGTATTTATGTGTGTGTCTGTGTGTTTGTGTGTGTGGGTTGTGTCTATGTGTGCATGTGTTTGTGTGTACATGTACCTATGTGTGTGTGTATTTTTGTGTGTGCACACGTGTGTGTGTAGAGGATCTTTGCTGGTCAGTCTCTTTGAGGAAGGGGCCTTTCAATGGAGACCCGAGTGAGCGAGATGGCATCCCCTCCATGTGAGGGTCGTGGAGAAGTGTCTCGGGGGGGGGAAGCATCATGGAGTGTTTTTGATGTGGAAATACAGGGGTCAGTTTGGCAAAACAGCCCGGAGGCCAGTGTGGTCAGAGTCCCAACAAGGAGAGTACTAGAAACTGTGCCTGTGGTCAAAGTCGGGGGCCTGCCATGTGGATATTTGTGGGTCATTGTAAGGAGAGTGGGTTTTAGTTTAGGAGTGAAGGTTTGGGACCAGGAATATTGTGTGGCTGATAGTTCTGATGACGAATGTTCTGGCTATCTACTTGTGGTCCCATGGTTGTAGGATTACAGGTTCAAGTCCAATTTTAAGTTAGACACGGCCAACAAAATGTGAGCAATGACATGTTACTCTTGAGTACAAGCTTTGAGAGCCAGTGTCCACCTATCACCTTCTCTTTCTCCCTGCCTTCGTGTTCCCAGAAGTGTGTCATATTCGCTGCTCCATCGGCCTGCATTTCTGAGTGACAATCTAACTCAACTGATCCACACAGCACCTGCTGAGCGAACCAGAAAAAAACATGTCAATACTGAAATTTTGTGATTGTTTGTTATTGCAGCACAGCTAAGCCTATCCTGATAACCACAAATTTAATTTGATTTACATGTTTAAAAATCACTTTGGTCCAGTTAATATGGTGGATAATCTATCGCTCTATCTGTCATTCTCCCCCAAAGTCCAGGAATACAACAGCACAGTCATAACAGTGGGCAAGAGAAGAGGGGACGACAGCAAATCATAGATGTTAGGACATGAAAAAATGAAAATTAGACAAAGGAAACCACCTTATTTCAAATGCATAAAATAACCACTGGGAAAGGACAAAATAACTAATCTGAGTAATGCAAGAACACAATATTTCATTACATACCCTCTGCCTTCAATGGGTTGGCTGGGAAGAAAATGAACACGCAAATAAACTTACATCCTTATTAGTAGTTTTGCTTGTTTGTTTTCATTTTTTGTTTCAGAGACAGGGTCTTGCTGTGTTGTCCAGACAGGTGTGCAGCAGCCCGATCACAGCTCACTGTAACCTCCGATTCCTGGCTTCAAGGGATCCTCCCACCTTGGCCTCCCACAGTGCTGGGAATATGGGCATGAGTCACTGCACCCAGCCAGAGGTTTTTTTTTTTTTGCAGAGTTATGGGGAAAGTTTTTTGGCATATTTTAAATATGTTATAGGATCAAGCTCATGGATAAACATGCCAAAATTTTGTGGAACCAAGATTCTCACTGAAAAAAGAGACAAAAAACATGGAATGAAGGAAGGTATGAGAGAGTCCTGTGGGGTTGGATTAGAATTAGTGGTATGAGTTTGGCCTTATAATGTCTAATACGCCAATGTATATAGTGTGTATATATGTGCGTGTGTGTAAGCACTCTCACACGTACATAGGGATAAGGACGGGCTCTTGCTTACAAGAGGTTCTAGGGAGTGGTGTCCCTGGAAAATCATCGTCTTATAATATCCTCATAATGAAGACTGCTTCAGGAAAGAATCACCAGTGGAGGCTAAATCTTAGGGGGCATTTTGATGATGAGCAGGGTATTTTCATGATCTGTCTCCCTGCTAACTACTTCTTACCTGTAAAGAAAAAGATAGCAACTACACAGAGGAAATATCGGGCAATGCTAAGAACAGGTAATAAGATGGAACCTCACCAATCAGGGCATAACCTGCACTGCTGACTTTGATATTCTGACAACAACACCAAAGCTGTTATGTAGCACTCTGGGTTGGAATTCATGAACTTAATTTGCACATGACGAGACATCGCATAAACTTAAAATGAGACATGTTCTATTAAAAAAGTACAGAAGTGGGTTAGCTGTATTCTTCAAAATGTCAATGCTTTAAAAGAAAAAGAAATTCCAAGGAAATGTTCTAATTTAAGGGAACTGGTGAGATGCCACATGAAAAAGAAAATTCTATAAAAAACACCAAGTGTGTGTGTGTATACCTTTTTTCTGAACAAGGGTAAAGTTGTATCCACTATAACCTCAGGCAACTTAATTCTCATGTGGCTTAGGAAAAATATGTGCATATATAGATAAGTATAAATATGCATACATACCTGAGCCTATTTATCTATCTCCCCAGGTATATAAGGAGAGAAGGAATAAGAAAGAAAGAGAGAGAGAAAAGGAGAGCGAGAAGAAGCACTCAAATGATAAAGCAAATGGCAAACAGGTCAAAATATTCATGGCAGTTGAAAATGGGTAAAGAGTACTTGGGTGTTACATGCACTATCCTTATTCTTACAACTTTTCTGTAAGTAGATTTTCAAATAAAAAACAAACAGGAAAAGAAAAAAGACAACCTAAATTTCAGCAGAGTGGGTCAGTGCTGGAGATGGTCATGAGAATATTTATATTAGATGTCCCATCTTAATTTGAAATTCATGTGCTTCTCAATGCAGGAAACTCAGGTATGTTTTCCCTCTTCAAGCTTATGGTATGTGAATATAGTATTTCAGAAAGGGGGCTGTTTTACCGAATGCTTGAACTTCTGATGATGTTTTGTTTCTATCCAAACTAATTTTAGTAGATGAAGTAATTTGCAAGAAGCAATAGGCATCTCCTTGCATTGGTGTGACACAATGTACAGGTTTTCTAAATGCTAATTAATTCCAACTTACCTTCTTTGCTGTTTCAAAGTCTGGCAACTTACAGTCATCATCTGAATGACAGCTGTTTCTAACTTCTTCTTGAAAACAAATATGGAACTTAAAATGATTTTAAAAGGAATGTAGCAGTTTAAAATATGCTGTAAATCATGTAAGTCTTCTTCCACTGAGCATTGGAGTCTCTGTCCCTCTGACCACCTTGAATCTGGTAACTGATAGGGAATAAAGAACCACAGGAACAGCATTTGGTGACTTGTGAACCGGGTCACAAGACTACAGGGAGAGAGATTCCTGGCCTCGCCCCATTATTCCTGCTCAGCATGATTTGTCTATACCTATGGGGCAGACCCCAGCCAGAGTCCCACCTGGGTGCTTCCAGAATTACTGGCTCATGGAAACTCTGAGGGAAAAGAAAAGAATTGGTGTTGTTTTAAATCACTAAGTTTTGTGATGATTTGTTCAACACAAAAATAGATAACCCTTTCACAGAGGGAAAGCAGAGGGAGGCATTAACACAGAAGAGACAGGTGAACACCAGGACCTGCAGAAGAGGAATGACAGGAAAAGGAAAACCAAGGCACAATGCAGAACTTTGGAAAGATCTCAGGATCGCAAGACCAGGTACCTAAACAGCATACCGTGAGGTATGAGGCTAAAAACAAAAAGCAACCCCCAAGAAAACGACTGGAGTGCAAGCAGGTTTTTGGAAAATGTAGAGAACAGTAGCAGAGCAGTGGGAAAATGATTGAGAAGGGAAAAGAGCTTTATGTGGTGGTCACAGTGAGTCTCTGGAGCTAATCCTCATGGAGAAACTCTAGGAAACAGAGGGGAAAATGATACAAATCAACTTTCCACCCAAGAGGGGTGCTGGGGAAATGATACAAATCCACTTTCCTCAGGCACTACATGAATACCCAGCCACACTACCAATGAAAAGGAATAAAAGTAGATTTGACAAAAGTACCAAGACTATCCAAAGAGGAGAGGATTTTTTTTTCAACAAATCTGCATGAAAAAAGGATGATCTGGACCCTCCCCATGTCCTACAGAAACTAACTCTGAGAGGGTCATGTTTCCAGATGTAAGAGCTAAAACTATAAAACTCCTAGAAGAAAATACAGAAGTAAATCTTCATGATCTTGGATTAGGCAATGATTTCTCAGAGACTTAAAGTACATACAAGCAATACAAGAAAAATAAAGATAAATTGTGCTTTATCCAAATTAAATACTTTTGGGTTTCAATGACACCAATAGGGAAATGCCAAGAAAGAAATGGGAGAAAGTATTTGCAAATCATATACCTGATCAGGCATTCATACCCATAAGGAAGTCTTATAGCTCAGTAATAAAAAGGCAAATAACCCAATTAAAAAA
>CAUYRH010011845.1:0-19464 GCA_963574655.1 Perodicticus potto | reverse complement strand
TCTCCTCCTTTAGGCCTTTAGCCTCAGGGTATATATAGGTGTATGGGTTCCTTGGCCAGGAAACGAATGAATACAGTCCCTTCTGCCGGGGGCAGGGTGAATGAGTGTATCAATGAATGGATACAGTACATTCATGGAATTGAGGAATTGTGAGGAAATTCACATGAAATTGACCTAGGCATAGGAAATGGGGGTTCCACATTTAGTCCTAAGTGTAAAGTGAAGGAGACACCAAGGCACAGGTGTCTCCTCGGCAGTTGTCCAGGCTTTTTGGCTATTGGAGCCTCTGGTGGGGGTTGGAGGTCCCCTCCTTGCCTGTCATCCAGCCCGCTGGCTCTTCAGCTGGCTGCCGCAGCACCGACACCGCCAAGGAGGAGGCGGCAGGTCCAACAGCTCCGCTGAGCTGGCTAGGGCGCCAGATGTCCTGCATCAATTCCCCCTCTCCGAGTAGAAACCCCAACTGCTATTAGGGAAAAGGGGTGAAGACTCGATCTAACTGCTTCCTGCTGAATCGGGCAATCATAGACGGGGGCAAGTAATACAACATTTTAAACGGAATAATATGTATGTAAAATGTAAAAAAAGCAGGTTGCTATAATTAGTTTAATGTCATTCTACATAGACTTGGGACCAGTTGAGTAGACCAATGACAAAGTTTCATAAGAAAATCCAGCAGAAGCTGGGTGCCAGTATCCTAGTGATTAGGGTGCAGGCCACATATACCTGGGCTGGCAGGTTCGAACTAGACCTGGCCTGCTAAACAACAATGACAAGTACAACAAAAAAGTAGGCAAGCATTGTAACGGGCACCTGTGGTCCCAGCTACTTGGGAGGCTGAGGCAAGGGAATCGCTTAAGCCCAAGAGTTTGAGGTTGTTGTGAGCTGTGACGCCACAGCACTCTACTGAGGGTGACAAAGTGAGACTCTGTCTCAAAAAAAAAAAAAAAAAAGGAAAGAAAGAAAAAGAAAAGAAAAGAAAAAGAAATCCAGCAGAGACATACTTTTAGCTCACAAATCTGTAAATGACAAAGCTGCAAAAAATGAAATTGAGAAGAGTAAGAAAAAAGATGGATACATCCGAAATCAGAGTGAGTCATTTTTATCACACTGGTCACAGACACTTATAAACATCCTGCCAAAAAGAAAAAAGAAAATAAATAAATAAATAAATAAATAAAAACAATAACTTTTACAATATTATTAACAATATTGACCAAATTAAATGGCCAATGTACAGAGAATACTCAGGTCAGGCAGCACCTGTGGCTCAAAGGAATAGGGCGCCTGCCCCATTTGACAGACGTGGTGGGTTCAAACCCAGCCTTGGCCAAAAAAAAAAAAAAAAAAAAAACAGAAAAAGAATACTCAGGGTATTTAGCTGATTGGATAATACACTGGACACGTTACAAGGCAGAGCAATTTTCAAAGTACAGAATTTCACAGCAAATGAATGGTCCTTGTTATCAGGAAATCACATTACAAGTCAACAAGACAATCAAAACAAAAGCAAAATTTTCACTGTTTCACTAAAATGGATATTTTATCAATTTTAAGTGAGGCATCCTTGCTGTTTTTTTTTACTTAGTTTTTCTTTCTTTTAGTATTACTGCAAAAAAAAAGTTAAAATTAAGCTAACGTTACATTTAAACACAGCCATCAACATAGAGATGACTGAAAGTAACCATATAATACATTTTCTATTTAAGCAAATTATGTATTTGTGTCTAACAAATATGATCCCACGCGATGAGTAATTAGTATGTACTCTGAGATTCTAATTAGTATAAATGTGAGACGTAAAGCCAACCAGCACGTAAACATATTCAAGTATTTGAAAATTAAACAATACATGTTGAATAAATTGATTTGGCAAAGAAGAAATAACAATGTGAATTAGAAAAAGAAATGTTGAAATATGTAATATTTAAATACAAGGTGTCAGCACAGGTGTAATGGAACTCCCACTGAATTTGGAGAAAAGGTATGGATGCTATGACTTATGTCAGAAACACAGAAAAGACAGAAAACCATTGTGAGTTATCTGTCTCATGCATGTAGCAAAATTATTCTGCAAACATAATTCGCAGAATGCAAAAAGGAGCATATATCATAATTCAGATGTTCAACAAATTAAAAGTTATAAATAATAGTAGGAGTCATTACCCTCTGTGAATTATTTCTGTGCAAAGAATAAAGCGATTTATAAATTTCTCACAGGACTATCCCAGCATAGACGAGAGGTTACCCCACTAATAAACCATAAAAACAAAGACAACATCATTGTACATTAAACCCTGCTCATTTAATAAAAACCAGCAATGGCACTGACAATTTTTTTTAAATACTATAAAAATTAACAATTGAGGTAAAGGAATTCAATCACCCCTATTAACTTTTCAGTTATTCCCTGTTTTCAAAACTTTCACCAAATAAACTCTAGGCACAGTGGATACAATAATAAATTCAACTGAGAATTCTATAAAAGGACAACTCAATACTAACAAACTCTTGCCGAGAATAAAAAGAAATTACGAATTTGCACTCGTAATTTCACGAGGACAGCAATATTCTCGTATTAAATCTGGAAATGGCATTAAATAAAATTTCTATCAGATCTACAGAGGCAAATATTATAGATCAACTACCAGCAAATTAAATGCAGGGTATGTGAAAGGAATAACTCAATGTGTGTACATGAGGTTTCTTCCAGGACTGCAAACTGATTTAACATTTGAAAATCCTCAATACAATTCTCCACATGACAGAATAAAAAAAACAATTACATGATCATTTTCATAGTTCACATGAAGCACTTGATAACATGCATCATTTGAAAACACTGAGAATATGAGAAAACATTTTCATGTGACAAATTATAGTTCCACTACTCCGTAGAGGTAAAATTATTCTCTATAATTTATTATCTCATATGACACAGGAATACTGGCTACTATAATGTCACTGCTTGTATTTTTCCTGTCCAGCAGATTCTTTTCTGTGTGCTTTTTAAAGTTTTATTTTGTTTTGAGTTGATGTATAATAATGGAACATATTTATAGCATGCCCTGTGATGTTTTGATACGTAAATGCATCTTTACCAACTGCTAACATTGTTTACAGAAATTTATTCTAGATGCATATTTAAATGCAAAACACAAAGTAATGATTTTAGAGAAAAGCAGGAAATACCTTAAATATATTTATTGGGCAAAAAACATGCTTAAATAGGCCATAAACCAATAAACCATCGTGAGAGTTACGAATCATAGATGCAGGCATTCTCTTTTTGTCGTTTATTTGAGACAGAGTCTCACTCTGTCACCTTGGGTAGAGTGCCCTGGTGTTATAGCTCACAGCAACCTCAAACTCCTGGGCTCAAATGATCCTCCTGCCTCAGCCTCCCGAGTAGCTGGGCGTACAGGTGTCCACCATAACACCCGGCTAGTTTTTTCTATTTTTAGTAGAGTTGGGGGTCTCGCTTTTGCTCAGACTGCTCTCAAACTCCTGAGCTCAAGCAATCCACCTGCCTCAGCCTCCCAGAATGCAGGGATTACCCCCGTGAGGCACGGTGCCCAGCTAATAAAAACAGACATTAATAAATTGTATTAAAATAAAATTAAGCTCTTCCATTTAAGAACAGGCACCACAAAGGAATTTAAAACACAATCCAAGGAGTGATAAAATACAGGTGTAATAGATATGCTCAAGAAAGGACTCAGCCATTTATCTTTCTTTGCACCTATTACTTATTTATATCTTTCATTTGCTATCATCGCTATCTACCCACCCAGCTCGTCTCCCCACATATCCTTATCTCTTCAGCTAATAATTTATCTATAACGCCAATTAACCCCTTCATGGAAAGGCAGACATTTCAATTTAAATCAAAATGTGATACAAAGAGGCTCTTAACATCACTCACTGAGAAAATGGGATTCAAAACAAATTCTATGCACGATGCCACAATACTCTCACCAAAAAGCTAATAAAAAGTCAGCAGATGCTAAGAGCTATAGAGAATGTAGATCAACTTTCTTACAAAACTAAAGGAAATGTCATAAGGTTCAGACACTGTGTAAAATTTTTCTTTGTCTTTTGGGACAGAGCCTCACTATGTCACCCTGGGTAGAGTGCTGTGGCATCACAGCTTACAGCAACCTCCAACTCTTGGGCTTCACAGCTCACAGCAACCTCCAACTCTTGGGCTTAAGCGATTCTCTTGCCTCAGCCTCCCAAGTAGCTGGACCTACAGGTGCCCACCACAGCTCCTGCCTATTTTTGGTTGCAGTTGTCATTGTTGCTTACCAGGCCATGGCCAGGCTCGTACCCACCAGCTGCGGTGTATGTGGCCGACGCCGTACTCACTGACCTATAGGCGTGGAGCCTGTGTAAAACTTTCGTTACACGTAATGCTGGAATTCTAGCCTTAGCTCTCTAATTGCTACAAGTGGGTGCATACACTTACTAGAACACAGGCAGAAGAAACTAGTTAGCAGCTCTTTCTGAAAATAGGCCAAATCAGAATAAAAAAGAAAAAAAAGAAAAAACAGCCAGTGGAAACAACAGAAATTCTCGTCAATATAGGAATGGACCATACAGTGGTAAATTCACATCTTGGAAGGTTAGACATTGCAACCGACTGCATGCAACAGCATAGATGAATTTTACACAAATAATGAGAGAAGGCCACTTACAAAAAAATGACATGGTACACACTTCAAATTCTAACAAAATTTAGAAACAGGCAAAATGACGCTCTCATGTTAAAATTATGGTGCTGAAAAAATAGTGTCTCCCTCCCCTCATGGGGATGAGGGGAGATTAAAAGTGGGGGGGGGGGAACAGGCAGAAAAATTCTGCATGCAGAATTATTTGCAAGATTGCCAGACACACCTTCTTTAAAGAAAGCTTAGAAAAGGATATAGTGCTTTTTTTGTTTGTTTGTTTTGTTGCTTTGTTTTGTTTAGTTTTCTTTCTTTTGAGACAGAGTCTCACTGTGTTGCCCTCTGTAGCGTGCTGTCGCATCACAGCTCACAGCAACCTCAAACTCTTGAGCTTATTGGATTCTCTTGCCTCGGCCTCCCAGGTAGCTGGGACTACAGGCGCCTGCCAAAATGCCCGGCTATTTTTTGGTTGTAGTTGTCGTTGTTGTTCATCAGGCCCAGGCTGGGATCGAGCCCTCCAGCTCCATGGTACATGATCGGTGCCCCAGCTGCTGAGCTGCAGGAGTTGAGCCTATAATGCTATTTTTATAAGTCCGATTAGTATAAGACCACCCTGGCCCTTGATGCACAATTAGGTTAATGGCGATGATACTGTGATACTAACCCTAATTTTTAACCCCTGACCTTCCGTAACAAAGCAAGATTATATAAATGGCTAAAGAAAAGAGAGTGATTTCAATGCCCAAAAGTTGATTTGGGCGGAGCCAAAGCAGAGAGTTCTGTGTGAATGTCACTGCCCGTTCCCTTTCCCTGAAATTCATCCTTTAGGAATTGTGACTCACCAAGTCTTCAAATTCCCATTGGCCACACATCAGAAAGTCCCAGAGGTGCAGATGTTGGCAAGGATGTGGAGAGAAGGGAACGCTTTTATACTGCTCGTGGGAACTAAGCCCTTGAAAAAAGAATTATATCTCTGTATATATATAGGGCTATGTATGTGTCTTAAAAGCAGGGATATTTTACGATTTCAATATTATCTGCGCATATACATGGTCAACTGACTTTTAAAAATAAATCTGAATTTATGCAGAAATCAAGGACAAATGCTATCTTGAGTTTTGATTAACTTCCAAAGGTAGTAGATTTCTTTTCCTTTCTTCTTCTTCTGTTTTTTTTTTTTTTTTTTTTTTTGAGACAGAGTGTCACTTTGTCACTCTAGGTAGAACACAGTGTCATAGCTCACAACAACCTCAATTCCTGGGCTATAAAGCATATTGAAAAAATTAATGATTTCAATATTCATCACAGAATATTTAAATGAATTTAGTGAATAATGCCACCTTTATAGTTATTGACATTTGCTGAACTTGAAAAGAGACCCAACACACTTAAAATTTCTTTCCTGATTAAATCTGTGAAAACAGTAACAAATGTTCATGTCCTTTATTTTATATCTCTACAAAATTAATTACACACACATTTGTGCTGTGGCTTCAATTTTGATGGAAATTTTTGTGGAAAATTTTGTGGGAAATTTTGCTGGAAAAATTAGCAAGTGGAAACATCTGCATTCACTTTTTATAGACATTACGATGAAGCCACTGAAATGTACAAAAGCTTTCATCTTGAAGAATTTGAGTAAAAGCATGAAATAACAATATCCTTTCATTTCCTCTTAGAAATACTAATATTTCAAAGATTGAGCAAACTGTTATATGGTATCCTTGGAGAAGGTGACAGGGTTTTTTGTTGTTGTTGTTTTGATTTTTTTTTTTTTTGGCTAAAGACTAAAATTTCTGCATGAAATTTTTCATAGGCACTTATTAAAATCAATATAAACTTGGCATAAAAGGCATTTGATAAAGCCAGTCAAGTGAGTATTGTATCCCATGCTTTGCTTACTGGGAATACTATTTTAGGTATTTGTGGAAAGAGAAAAAAGCATAACGTATTTTCTTTTTCCACGAACAATGGTTATCTATTCAAGCACAGGTGAGCATTCTGTATTTTCGTTGTTGTTGTTTTGTTTTAAGAACCAGACGGTGAATATTGAAGACATTATGTATAATTGCAATTGCCTGGGGAAGGAACGGTTCTTTCTGAAGGACTAGTGGGTGTGTTTTGTTTGTTTATTTGCTTTATGTTTTACATGGTAAATTATCTAAATTGTCTGAGCTCACCGTCAACTGTGTCTCTCTGGCTGTTTCTTGCCTACCGCTTTGCCAAGGGAAATGATATAAACTCAGGAAAAAAGTGAATGAAGCTGACGGTGCTTGTGACCCATGGAAATGGCTCACTTACAGTTAGAGATGGGATTGTCTGCATTCTCAGAACAAGAGAAGTAAAAGCAAAGAAGGGGGATCCTTTCTCTTTTAATTTAAGGAAGGTTTTCTGTAAGTACTTAGCATTACTTTGTTGCAAGAAATAAGTCCCACAAGATCAGCTAGGAGCAAAGAAGATATGAGGGGGTGAATCTCATGTGGAAGTGGATACACCTGTCACCTCCCAACTGGCTTTTACTGCCCTCTGCTCAGAGAAAAGCCAGTGAGCTCCGACAGTCTGGGTTACAGTGGAGAAAGGGTTTATCCCTCAGAGTGCTAAGGGAGACGGAAGAAATCTCTCAAACAGGGAGTGGGGGAAACAGGGTTTTTATTAACAGTAGTTTGAGAGGTAGAGGATTAGCTATTGAAGCTTAGTAACTGTCTGAGTTTGGGGAGAAATTATGCTGGTCTGGACATCCTTGCAGGTCTGGAAATCATCTTGTTTTGCTCTGGCCCCTGGGGGCCGTGATTCCAGCTGAATTGTTGCGTTGGTTTTCCTGGTCTGGGCAGGTCAGCTGGCCCACTTGTTGGAGGCCACAGGAGATCTCTTAGAAGCGACATTTAGGGTCGCAAACAGTGATGCTATCGAGAGAGAAAAATTAAGCGTCTTTACAACCAAGGTTATTTGGAGAACGTTAAGAATCTTTACAACTAACAGATGTGGGTCTCCAGAGCAACAGGGGACACTGGCTGATTCCTACCATTATTTTTAGCTAAGCCAGTTCCTTTGCGGGTTTTTTTGGGGGGAGGTCCTTACGCTGGCCCTCACCTTGCAGCCGTCCATCAATCTGGGAAGGCAAGGTTCGAACCCAGTTACAAAGTGTTTTGTTTGTTAATTTTTTAGGAAAAATGCAGAATGAATATTTATGCACACACACACACACACACAAAAACCCTGACTCAGAATTCACCCTTTGCATATGCAGACTTTCCAATTTGCATTTGTTCAATAATGAATTTTCTATATGCCGTATCAAATATACAATAACGTGGTTGCTATGTTTTGCACACAGCCAGACTCCCTTGACAGTTGGTACTGGGAAATGGGTGCTCATTTGCAGGCTTTTTCTTCTTCCTTGGTTTTTTTTTTTTCTGTTTTTAGATTTCCTTTTTTCTCAGCTGGACAGCATGTATCAAAGAATCCTTTATTTGTATTATCACCTTTTCTTGCTGTTATCTCTCTCTGCTTCTTTGTGGCTCTAATCTTTTCTTGCTAAACTTAAGCAAAACACAATATATTTTCCTTTTCCAATTGTTGTATTCTCTGCTATCTACCTTAAGCGATCACGCAAGCTATCTCTTCTTGAATGAGATTTAAGCTTTAGGATAAAAAAAAAGCATATATATGGGTCTGTCTTATTTCTTTGCTGTTGATCTAGCTGTGGCTACCGCCATCTCTCAATTTCCATAACCTTTCAAATAATCTCTGTTGTGCTTATTTTACAATCAATATTCTCTTCCAGGTGGAATTGGCCTCCTAAAGGATTGTCTTTATGAATTTTATGTACCTTATACTGCGCCCTTTAACCAAATTTCACATAGTAACTGTGGGGAACAGTCCTTGAGTTCAGCTAATGCCAGTTGTATTTTCTTAAGTTCAAAATGGATAAAGAAAAATGCATGTTAAGACATCTTTCATTCCAAAAGGGCTGTAAAAATCATTATTATAGCTTTACTGTTGATTATTATTTTTATTATTTACCAAATGTGGAGTCTGGACTGCCATCGTCCAGTAAGAAAATAAAGGCTAGAGTTAGAATATAGATGCAAAATGTTCCTTTCTGAGTTTAAGTCCTTGTTTCAATGACTAGATTTCTAAATTTAACCCATTTGTGTGTTTGCAGAGAATTACAAAGCCAGGGCCACCTTTAATTTTGTTTCTATTTCTCTTCTTGTTCATTTAATCTTGATTGAAAGAATGGAACTTCCAGTCCCCTTTTCTCTGTTTAGAATACTCATTAAATCCCTGTTTATACATGGTATCATTTACTAACTAAGTTTAATTTCTCCAACCATTCAGGACAAGGAGATTTTGTTTAGAATACTGTATAATTAATTCCCTGTTTATACATGGGATCATTTACTAACTAAGTTTAATTTCTCCAACCATTCAGGACAAGGAGATTTTGTTTAGAATACTGTATAATTAATTCCCTGTTTATACATGGTATCATTTACTAACTAAGTTTAATTTCTACAAACCATTTAGGGCCGGGCGAGGTGGCTCACACCTGCAATCCCAGCACTCTGGGAGACCAAGGCAGGTGGATTGCCTGAGCTCAGGAGTTTGAGACCAGCCTGTGCCAGAGTGAGACCCTACTTCTAAAAATAACCAGGCGTTGTGGCAGGTGCCTATAGTCTCAGTTACTTAGGAGGCAGAGGCAAGAAAATCACTTGTGTCCAAGAGTTCTAGGTTGCTGTGAGCTATGGTGAGGCCACAGCATTCTACCCAGGGTGACAGAGTGAGACTCTATCTCAAAAGAATAAATGAATAAATAATAAAATAAAAGGCACTTAGTTCAACGTGAACAGAACTATACTTTGTATACAACATACCAAGCTTTCATTTTTTTCCTATAGGTAGGTCACTATGAAAGTTCTGAGACAGACTGTATTACGGTCTGATACGTCACTTCCAAGAAACACAGTTATCAGAGTTCTTTCCGATCCACCCAGGGAAATTGCAACTTGCTGCAATTATCAGTTTTGCTGGCAGGGCTTCATTTGTTGCCAACCCATGTGGAGATTATGTTTCTTCATTTTTGTGTATCTCAAAACGTTTATGATAACCCACTTATTTCCTCTAGAGTTTATGGAGAAGGGATTGAACCAATATTTCTTAATACATATACGTTTATGTTTGCAGATATAAATGGGAAAGGGATTGCAAAGTGATGTCTTAAGCATATATTGCACTTTATCCCCCCAAAAGTTAGCATTTTTTTCCAAAATGGCTTCAAGATCTTACGTTTCCAAATGGCAATGTAAAGAGTTCTATTTCTACATCATGACCAACATTCCATATAATCAGTCTTTTTCATCTAAGACCCCCAATGCCTGTATAAGAGTAACTCATTATTTTAGTTTGTTCTTACAAAGGACTGATGGTAAAGGTTGGCTCAGAGCCTATAACGCAGGAGCTAGGGTGCTAGCCACATACAGCAGAGCTGCAGGGTTCGAGCCTGACCCGGGCCTGCCAAACAACAATGACAACTGCAAAAAAAAAAAAAAAAAAAAAAAATACACAGGCATTGCAGCAGGCACCTGTAGTCCCAGCTATTCAGGAGGCTGAGGCAAGAGGATTGCTTAAGTCCAAGAGTTTGAGGTTGCTGTGAGCTGTGATGTCACTGCACTCTACAGAGGGCCACCTAGTAAGACTCTCTCTAAAAAACAAAACAAACAAACAAAAAAAGCAAGTAATGATAAAGGCTATACATCTGTTATGTGTGTTATAAATCTTCTCCCCCGCCCTGCCCTGTCTTTCCTCTTCCCTTCTACTTTCTGGACCATAGTTATCTTTTGCCATTCTTATGAGTGTGTAGGTGGTTATATATTGATTTTATAGTAGTATTGAGTACATTGGATACCTTTTTTTCCATTCTTGAGATACTTTGCTAAGAAGAATATGTTCCAGCTCCATTCAGGTAAACATAAAAGATGTGACGTCTCCATCCTTTTATATGACTGCATAGTATTCCATAGTGTACATATACCACAATTTGTTAATCTATTCATGGGTTGATGGGCACTTGAGCTGTTTCCTTGTCTTGGCAATTATAAATTGGGCTGCAACACTCAGCACCTGTACTCAGTAGCTAGGGCGCCAGCCACATACAATGGAACTGGTGGGTTTGAACCAGGCCTGGGCCTGCCAAACAGAAATAACAACTACAACCAAAAAATAGCCTAGCATTGTGGCAGGTGCCTGTAGTCCCAGCTACTTGGGAGGCTGAGGCAAGAGAATCGCTTAAGCCCAAGAGTTGGAGGTTGCTGTGAGCTGTGAAGCCCAAGAGTTGGAGGTTGCTGTGAGCTGTGATGCCACAGCACTCTACAGAGGGCGATAAAGTGAGACTTTGACTGAAAATAATAAGTTTTTGGATCTAACCTTCATCTCTGCATTCGTCTGGACAGTGACAGGTGGCGGGAACCCCTTGCAATGTTTATCAGTCCAGGGACCCTACACAGGGCTATCCAGGGTGTCTTTTGCTTTTATTCTTTCCTGCACAAGTTTTGCCATTGTTATTTTTCTTTTCCTCTTTTTCCTGACCAAGAATGGCTATAAATCCAACAATTCCATTGAACTTTCCAAAGAATCAGCCTTTGGGTTAATTACCTTTGTCTACTGTTTAAGTTCTTTGCCTAGCGTTGATTTCTGTCACCTTTAATTCTTTCTTTCCTTTCCTTTCAGATTTAACTTTATCTTTTTTCCCCCTGACTTTCTTTCCTTCTTTCTTTCTTTTTTTTTTTTTTTTTGAGACAGAGCCTCATGTTGTCACCCTGGATAGAGTGCTGTGGCATCACAGCTCACAGCAACCTCCAATGCCTGGGCTCAAGCGAGTCTCCTGACTCCGCCTCCCAAGTAGCTGGGACTACAGGCACCCGCCACAACACTGGGCCATTTTTTTTGGTTGCAGCCGTCATTGTTGTTTGGCAGGCCCAGGCTGGATTCGAACCCGCCAGCTCAGGTGTACGTGGCTGGCGCCTTAGCCCATTGAGCCACAGGCACCGAGCCTCCCCCTGACTTTCAAAGTAGAAACTTCAATTCATTATTTGAGACCTGTCTTCTTTTTCAACACAAGCCCCCAGTGCTGCATTCCCCATCTTTGTTTTTCTGCAGACTGTGCATGAGAATGTGCAGTTTCCATGTTTTTACCTTTAATTTGAAACAGATCCTAAAAGGCAAGTTCTATGTAAATGCACAAAGTTTCATGAGAACAAAGAAGAATGAAAAGAGAAAACAACTCATGAAATTACCAAAGAATAAAACTTAAAAGGGGAGAAATAATGCTAACACCTTGGTTATTTTCCGTTCACTGTCAACTCCAGTTATTTGTAAATAAAAGAAATAAGGCAGCTGGGTGAGGACTTTGCAGTCTTTCCCGAAAACAGCCCTGCGTCAGAGTTCTGTCACATTTATGCAGAACTTTCATTAACCAACATAAACTGGGTGTCTGGAAAGCACTTGTAATCTCACATTTTCACCTGGTATTTTCATTGCCTGACAGTGGTGAAACAGCAGTCGGATAAATTACAAATGGAGGTTTCAAGCTTGAGGTCTAACATGAACAAAAGAAATGTTTCTCCACTGGGTTCCACTCAGCTTCGTTTACTCCCCGCGGGTTAGTTCAGATTCCTGTGCTCCAGAAAGGTTGGGGTCCCTACTGTCTCCCCGAGAGCTGGGTCCTGTTAATCAAACAAGCCCACTAGCTGGACGCACAGACCGCTTAGCTCAGCCTGATTAAACTGCCCTGCTCCCCAATTTAAAATACGCTGCATAGTAGGAGAATCACCTAGGAAACCCACACAGAGAGAGTTTCTGCAGGTGTTTTTAAGCATGCTCTTTATCTTCATTTATCCCTGAGCATTTCTGTTTTCAATTTAAATTTCAAATTTTCATGAATAGGCATCCCAGGGGCGAGCAAAAACTTGCCCCTTCCCCCCCCCCCCCCCCCCCCCCCCCGCAAAGTTTGCTGAAACATCAACTCACAATGAAGGTACATTAAGAAGAGGAAGATTTATTTACCATATGCATGGGGAAAATTGCACGGTGGTCGCCCCAGATCCCAGCAGGCTCTAGATATTTTTATACAGCCTTGCAGAGTCTAGGGGAAATTAGGACTGTAGGTAATGCTGTTCAGGGGCCACAAACGGTTGCAAAGGAGAAGGAAAGGATGAAGGAAGATTGATTTATAAATTAACCTGGGAGACGGGTATTATGTTGCAAATGATATTGGCCCAGTCTGCTGGCTTTCTGGAACTTCTTTCCTACAATTTATTCAAATTGGCTGGGAGAAGAAGAAAAAATATTTTTTTTCTTTTTGTTCAAACCTCTTCGAAGGAGCTATAAATTTCTAAGAGCCTTTAATTCAAAGAAAAAAAAGAAAGAAGAAAAGGAAAAACTCTTTATACCAAGAAGTCATATTTTGGGATAAAATTTCCTGAGCTCCTGCAGAGACCTTCATTTCCAGTTTTCGTTCAGTGAACCTTTTTATTTGACATTTACACTGAGCATACCTCTTTTTATGGTGGCTCCAGAGAGGTTAGCTGTTAGACCTTTTAACGAATCGCTCAATATACACACAATTGTTTCATGATTACTATAATTTTGGCATTACAGTCATATTTCAGAAACAGATCTCTGACAAGGTGTAAGTAAAATGTGGACTAAAATAAAATCTTAAGGGTCTTCCACATGCGTGACTGACTGGCCCCCCTTCTTGGTCAAGGGGTTCCCCTAAATCTTAGTTCTAACTATGAGAAAGGAGATCATTGTGCCCCTCCGTCCTTCGAGACGTCCTCTGTGACTCACTTACAGGCTCTGCAAGACGACGGGCAGCTCCCCAATATACACAGCAAAGCACTTGAGTCTGTGCAATAATTTGTCTCTAATTAACAGACCCCTCGTCTTACACATTCCTTTTCACTGACTCCTGCCCTATTAGACAGAGCCTCACTCTTTCAGCCAATTGCCAGCTAAGGAATCTTTAAACTCACCTGGAACCTGTAAGCTCCCACCTACCAGATGTTACCACCTTTTTGGGCCAAACCAATGAATGTCTTCCATGTATTGATTTATGAGTTCACCTGTAATCCTGTTAAGGTGAAAGAGAAGTAAGCCTGACTCCCTTTTGATTTAATTCCTTTTCCTGAGAATCCGTGGGAAGGCAAAGCAGGCCTGATTTGTTCTGGGGTGTGGTCTTTGAGAGACTCCTGGACATAACAATCCCAGTTTCCCTCAAATGTATAAAACCAAACTGTCACCCCACCACCTCAAGTCCACCTGTTCAAGGTTTCCTGGGTGTGGCTCTGGGTCATGGACCTCAAAATTGGGTCACAATAAACTTCCTTAAATTATTTTACAGAATATGGCTTTTTTTCTGTCAATACATTCATTTGGTGGGAAGAATGTTATGCAAATGTTCTGTATTTGGCGGCTCCTATAGCTCAGTGGGTAGGGTGCTGGCCACATACACCAAGGCTGGTGGGTTCAAACCCAGGCCAGGCCAGCTACAACAAAAATGACAACTGCAACAACAACAAAAATAAAATAGCTAGGTGTTGTGGAAGGTGCCTGTAGTCCCAGCTACTTGGGAGGCTGAGGCAAGAGAATCACTTAAGTCCAAGAGTCTGAGGTTGCTGTGAGCTGTGACGGCACAGCACTCTACCTAGGGTGATAGCTTTAGACTCTGTCTCAAAAAAAAAATGCAAGCTATGAAACTTTTTAGAGGGTTGATACTGAAACTGCCCTTGTGCAAGGCTGTTACTGGATGAAGAGGGTCTGGCCACCTGTCACTATCAGCCAATAAGCAGACACAGGAACAGGTCCACCAAACCTTGTCAGAAGGTCACCAATTGTGGACAACAGCCACAGTAGCATCTCTAAGACTGTTCTGTTCTATTGTTTCCAAATTTACGGTTTTATGCATAAAGGTTCAAAGCAAAAAACACATTAATTCTTATTTTAAATAATAACCAGCATAACTCAGTGACTTATTAGAACACCCCGATTCAAAAGATAATCTCCTAAATCCATCATGTCTGCCCTAGCCTGGCCGACTCCATCTTGTCTCACTGCATGTGGGACGTTCACTTGGGTTTATAATTAACATAGTTGATTTTTATTAACTAAAGGGACCATGGGCCTCCTTTTTGCTAACTTTTTTTGCTGCCAAAACTTTATGCAATGATCCAATTTGCATACCAGATGTGCTACAGCTTGCTTTTCATTTGATTTCTTTTCCCTATCGTTCCTGAAAAGCACAGGGGGGTCACAGTCTGGCAATTCTCCACCCTTCGCTGAAATTTCATCTCAAGCTGGTGTGATCGCAATCCTATCAATTCATTCAAAGGACAGGGCCTAGCCCGATCCTTTTAAAGTCAGCCAAATATATGAACTCAGAAAGAATAAGAAATGTTCCAGCAACTCAACTCAGAGTAGCTGATGTAGAAAATATATTTATGGAAGAAAACTACCCCCAAAAAAGTCTCCCTGAAATTGTATCAGGCTTACTGCACTAAATGCCAATACAGCTGGAATGTTTCACATCATTTGGGGAAGAGATAGTCAATGTTGTGTAAAAATATTGTTACTCTAGTCTGTTAAAATAGTTCAATAAAGATACTCCAATACGTTTTAGAATAGGACATTCCTTGAGCTCTATTATGATCATGGAAATTTTGAACTCTGGCTACAGAAAGTGTGAACTTTACTCTTTAATGCCGGCTTTATCAATGAAGCATTGCTTTTACAGTCCTGGGCAGCCATGGCTGCGAATTGAAAGAAATTCACCTAAAGAGAGCAAAGTCTACATTTCAACCATAGTAATTGACTAAGTGAGCCTCGAATGGAGATTTTGGCAGGTTTCTGCTCAAGCCTGCCAGGTGTAGATTAAATGTAATGCTATGCTCTACAGCATTGATTTTTTTTTTCCTCCAAATTTAGATGTGGAAACTCACCCGCAATGTGATGATGTGATCAGGTGGAGCCTTTGGGAGGTGATGACGTCCTTAGGGTGTAGCCTCATGGATGGTATCAGTGTCCTTACAAAGGGACCTCAGAGAGCTCCGTGGTCTCTTCCACCACGTGAGGACATAGTGAGAAGCCACCATATGTGGACCAGGAGGTGAGTCCCCACCACTCACAGCATCTACCATGTTGGGATCTTGATCTTCAGGCTCCAGATCTGTGAGCAATAAATCCTTGTTTCTAAGACTCAGTGTCCTTATAAAGGGACCATAGAGAGCTCCATGGCCCCTTCTACCATGTGAGGACATAGTGAGAAGGCACCATATGTGGACCAGGAAGTGAGTTCCCACCACTCACAGCATCTACCATGCTGAGATATTGATTTTCAGCCTCCAGACCTGTGAGCAATAAATCCTTGTTTCTAAGACTCAGTGTCCTTATAAAGGGACCCCAGAGAGCCCCATTGCCCCTTCCACCACATGAGGACATAGTGAGAAGGTGCCATATGTGGACCAGGAGGTGATTCCCCACCACTCACAGCATCGACCATGCTAGGATCTTGATCTTCAGCCTCTAGACCTGTAAGCAATAAATTCTTGTTTGTAAAACTCAGTGACCTTACAAAGGGACCCCAGGGAGCTCCCTGTCCCCTTCCACCATGTGAAGACATAGTAAGAAGGTGCTATATGTGGACCAGGAGGTGAGTCCCCACCACTCACAGCATCTACCATTCTGGGACCTTGATCTTCAGCCTCCAGACCTGTGAGCAATAAGTGCTTGTTTATAAGTCTCAGTGAACTTATACAGGGACCCCAGATGCCTCCCTGGCCCCTTCCACCATGTGAGGACATAGTGAGAAGGCGCCATATGTGGACCAGGAGGTGAGTCCCCACCACTCACTGCTTCTACCATGCTGGGATATTGATCTTCAGCCTCTAGACCCATGAGCAATAAATTATTGTTTGTAAGACTCAGCGACCTTACAAAGGGACCCTAGAGAGCTCCCTGGCCCCTTCCATCACGTGATGACATAGTGAGAAGGTGCACCATATGTGGACTAGGAGGTGAGTCCCTACCACTCACAGCATCTACTACACTGGGATCTTGACCTTCAACCTGAAGACCTGTGAGCAATAAATTCTTGTTTGTAAGACTCAGTGACCTTACAAAGGGACCCCAGAGAGCTTCCTGGCCCCTTCCACCACATGAGGACATAGTGAGAAGGTGCCATATGTGGACCAGGAAGTCAGTCCCCACCACTCACAACATCTACCACCCTGGGATCTTGATCTTCAACCTCTAGACCTGTGAGCAATAAATCCTTGTTTCTAAGACTCAGTGTCCTTATAAAGGGACCACAGAGAGCTCCATGGCCCCTTCTACCATGTGAGGACACAGTGAGAAGGCATCATATGTGGACCAGGAGGTGAGTTCCCACCACTCACAGCATCTACCATGCTGAGATATTGACCTTCAGCCTCCAGACCTGTGAGCAATAAATGCTTGTTTGTAAGACTCAGTGACCTTATAAAAGGACCCCAGAGAGCTCCATGAACTCTTCCACCATGTAAGGACATAGCGAGAAGGTGTCATATATGGACCAGGATGTGAATCCTCACCACTCACAGCATCTGCCACGCCAAGATGCGGGATCTTAGACTCTCAGTCTCCAGAATTATGACTAAAAAGTATATTATGTTTCTAAGCCACAAGTGTTTTATTTGATTATCATAGCCAGAATAGACTAAGATATGCATATACAACCCCCCCCCCAAAAAAAAGTAGAACTGGAAACCCAGATAACTTATCTCCGTTCTGTTCCAACTCAGAACCAGTTCTGTGTCTAGGGACTATATCCTGATAACCAAATCCACATTTATTTAGCTCAACATTCTGGCCCAGAATCTGCATCTTTTTCAGGCACCAATCATAAGATAGCGGGATGTTGATAAATAATAGTGAATTTGGTTGTGATCTCATCAGATTTAAAGGACTTGGTAATATAACATAATTTCACAATTTTCTTCAGCCGGTTGGATTTTATCAAATACACTTTGCAGTGTCTCAGAGATTTCAGGATCGAGCTTTCTCCTAAGGGGTATTTATTTAAAGCAAATGAAAGTCTTTGTGAAGTAAAACCCAAGAGAGCTATGTATGCATAAATCATCAATCACTTCATCAAAGAGAAATATTCAAGTGTTTTTTGCTCTGTGTTTTAATCAGATTCCCTCTTTTATCTCACGGTTGTCCTCTTGAAATAGAAAATAAGAATCACTTTAAACTGTAAAAATAATATTGTGTAAACACCCCATGTGTTGAAACAGTCACAAATTCCACCTTAATTGAAAGGGAATACTGATGTGACCCTTTTATTTAATTTGAAACAGTTCAAACCCTTGTTTTGAACACCTGAATGTATATGATACATCTTAAGCACATTCATACTGTTGCTCAAAGTGTATTTTCAATATGTTAATTTTATTGAAGCTGTAAGCATTTTTGTACGGCAAAAACCTATTGAATGCTTGTTACAGTGACTGCTGATACTGTGTAAAAATCAGGAGACACGTTGGCATTTTCCTGTTTCCTAGGACATTGTCAAGTCTCAATAATAAGATGAAGTTTTCTTGAAATACTTGGTCTAATTCTTACTTTCTAGTTTATGAGGAGTAATCTAGCCCAGTTAATCGTCACCAAGGTTTCCACATACATTTTCCTATGAGTGTGACCCGACTTTTCAAGTTTGAGATGCCAGCTGGTATCTGATAAGCCCTGATGATGTTTAACCTTTCAGAAAAGCCATGTGGATTTCAGGGAGACTCTGGCTTAAAGACAGCCGTGTCAGAGCAGCTATTTTGAGCTGCAGTTGAATGTACGGGAAAGAATGACTCATCGGAGGGAAAAGAGAGGTGAGTTGGTGAAGGTTAAGATAAATGATACCATTTAAAAAGTCAGAAAAGGGCTTGGCGCCTGTTGCTCAGTGGCGAGGGTACCAGCCACATACACTGGAGCTGGAGGGTTGAAATCCAGCCCGGGCCCGCCAAACAATAGTGACAACTGCAACCAAAAAATAGCCGGGCATTGCGGCAAGTGCCTGTAGTCCCGGCTACTTGGGAGGCTGAGGCAAGAGAATCGCTTAAGCCCAAGAGTTGGAGATTGCTGTGAGCTGTGATGCCACAGCACTTTACCCAGGGTGACATAGTGATTCTCTGTCTCAAAAAAAAAAAAAAATTAAAGTTAGAAAAGGAGTCAGCACAATTCCAAAAACTTAAGCAGGAATTCCCAGAGAAAATAGGAAACAAGGAAAGAAGAGGCTTTTATGATAAAAAAAAAAAAAAGTTGTATGAATATGTACAGAATATAAGCTACGTAATGTGTTCGGAATGGAGTTGTTAAGGACTGGGAAATCCAGGACTGAATTGAAACAGGAGGAAAAGTGAGCAGAGTGCATAACACAGGTTTAATTTCTATCAAGTGGGCATCTAAAATTCAGCGTAAAAACAGGGGACAAAGACAACACGTAGGGTGGAAAAGTGAAGGATGGCATATAGGGACTCAGTTAAGTTAGGGAGTTCATCCTACTAAAAGTGCTACGTGCCTCATTGCTGAATATCACTTCAATCACCTTCCGGATACTCCCCTTGGGAAGTTATAAACTGATGCCAGTGCCCAGTTCACCCTGCAAAGCAATTTTGGGACTCTCTCTCTCTTTTTTTTTTTTTTTTTTTTTTTTTTTTTTTGGTTTTTTTTGGTGGGGGGGGGTTGTAACCCCCCCCACCCGCGTTTTGGGGGC
>CAUYRH010011842.1:0-16647 GCA_963574655.1 Perodicticus potto | reverse complement strand
GGGAGAGAGAAGCTCTCTCCGTTCCTCTCCCGGTCTTTCCCCGTCTCCTCCTCTAGGCCTCTAGCCTCAGGGTATATATAGGTGTATGGGTTCCTTGGCCAGGAAACGAATGAATACAGTCCCTTCCGCTGGGGGCAAGGTGGATGAGTGTATCAATGAATGGACACAGTCCATCCATGGAATTCAGGCCTAGGAAATTCACAAGAAACTGACCTAGGCATAGGAAATGGGGGTTCCACATTTAGTCAGGAGGAGGGAGCATTTCAACAGGAACTTTGAGAAGGCAGTCAGCAATTATTCACTTGCTCCTCCCTGTCTCCATCAATCCTTTTATTCATCCTCCTATCCATCCACCCGCCTACTGTCTGTTAGCCTCTCCATTCACCCTTTCACTCCTCCATGAATCCATTCATTTGTCACATAGCTCCTGAGTTTCTACTATGCAGCTGGTACATGCTAGGCACTTTCACGTACATTTCTATGCTATTCAATTATAGCAGTTCTCTCAGGTAGGCAGTAGTATACCAATTTACAGGTAAAGATGCTGACTCCAGGCAACACAATTCTCCTTTTACTCCTTCCTACTCTATCTCATCCTACATCAAGGAAGAAACCTCTGTCTACCTTCAAAGCCCCCTGTTTGCTTCACCAACCTCCCTCCTTGCCTCTATGCCCCTTCTCTACTGCGCCTATTGAAGCTGTGACTGCCGAGGTGCCTAAGAAGAGGATGTGTGCAAGTCACATTTCTTGTCCATAACCTTACAGGCCTGAGCACTGGCCAGGGGCCAAGTCCCACCCCTTGAATTCAATGGTCAATGCCCTGCATGACCTACTTTAACTGCCTTCATCTAATTATACCTTTTTTCTCACTAACATTTATTTTAGGCAACCCACTGCTCCCTGAGCACCTCTGGATCCTCCCATTTCAGAGCCTTTGCTCACACCATTTGAAATTACCCACCCCATTTAAATTGCCCCCCCTGCACAGTATAAATATGTTAAATTGAATCCAATTCTAAATGTGTCCTAAAATCTTCATTCTTAAGGAAGTACAGAGAAAGGCAATTTTCAGGCCTTCTGGCACCTCCCAGATACGGGGGCAATGATTGCATCCCCTCCCTGGATGTGCGGCAGGGAGATATTTCTGGTTTCTGGTGGTGGGCAGGCAGGGACCCTGTTCCCAGGAGTCTGTAGCGCCTAGGTCATGGCAGACGGCTCTCAGCACTGACCACCACATGGGTATGTTGACTGTGTGTCCAGATGCTACATAAATGGCACTTGATATCAATGAGAAAGATGTGCAGATGGCACCTACCTCTGCCCCAATACTGTCTTCCTTAGTTACTGATTCAAACCCCAGCCTGACCCTTTCCCATCTCTAACTCTAATTTCACCCCAGGCTGAACATCATTCCTTAGAGGTGTCCTGGTGTCAGGTTTGCCTTGCAGTCCTGCTTTTATTAACCAGGAGGGACCATGTTACTCACTGTTCTTATAAAATGGTATTGTGGACCGAATGTTTACGTGTCCCCCTCCGCTAAATTCAAGTGTCGAAATCCTAATGCTCAACGTGATGGTATTTGGAGCCGGAGCCTTTGGCAGGTGACCAGGTTGTGAGGGTAAAGCCACTGATGTAGGATTAGTGCTCTGATAAGAAGGGACATGAACTCCTGCCCTCTCTGTCAGCTTTTCACCATGCGAGAACATGGCGAGAAGACCACTGCCTGCCAACCACCGGTCACTGGGTCTGTTGGCACCTTGATCTTGGACTTCCAGCTTTCAGAGCTGTGCAACACAAATGTTTGTCGTTGAAGCCATTCAGTCCACAGTAATTTGTGGCAGCAGCCTAAACGGACGGAGACAGATGGAAAAGTCAGAGGCTCCAGCGGCTTCCCTGGTGGGTTTTCCTCTGTTTGTGCACAATTCTATCCATAAATTAGAGCAGGCATTTTGCATACACAGCACCAAGGCTCTCAGCGTCTACAGGAGGTAGATCAAGGCCAATGCTATGAACCAAGGAGCTCACAAGCAATAAAAGGAAGAGAAATGAGGCCCTGCTGGGGACAGGGTGGGAAGGAGAGGTGCACGGGGGGTGAGTCAGGTTGATGTCCAGTGTGTCATGTCTATACCTTATTGGGAAATAATAAAGGATTTTTAGGCCCTGTCAAAATGTTTTCTCAAAATAGTCTGACACTGAAATAGTCCTATTAAACAGACGTCAACTAACTTTTTTTTTTTTTTTTTTTTTTTTGACACAGAGCTTCAAGCTGTCACCCCGGGTAGAGTGCCATGTCATCACAGCTCACAGCAACCTCCAACTCCTAGACTTAAGCGATTCTCCTGCCTCTGCCTCTCAAGTAGCTGGGATTACAGCCTGCCACAACTCCTGGCTATTTTTTTGGTTGCAGCCGTCATTGTTGTTTGGCAGACCCAGGCTGGATTTGAACCCACCAGCTCAGGTGTATGTGGCTGGCGCCTTAGCGGTTTGAGCCACAGGCGTTGAGCCAACACCAACTAACTTGAAAGGAAAGTCCTGCTCTGCCATCCGCAGCAGCTCAGTGCTGGGGCAGGAGACCAAAGCTTCTCTTCTACCGCACTGTAAGCTCCTCTCGAGGCTTTCCTGAGGGGCTTCCTTCTCTGAAATGGAGATGACATCACATCTCACAGAGAACAGGAGGCCACACACACCCAGGCTTACAACCAACCTTGAGAGGGTGAAGCCCCTGGGACTCTGCAGAATGACGATTAAACATTGGCATCTTGGGGAAGGAAGGGAGTTACAAGAACAGAGACACTGCCTGGCTGTACAGTGGAGTCCTCAGCAGCAGATTGTACAAGTGTGTACAGGCCAGGCAGAAGCTGGGCACTGAGGGGAGCCTCTGGGGGGGCTGGGTCCACCATGCCCATGATCCCCAACAATGCCGATGAGTCCTTTCTCAACCTGTCCTGCCCAGGGCACATGCACCAATTTTGAATGTAAATAGTCAATTCTCAGATCTTTTTTCTTTCTTCCTAGTAAAACACCCACATCATTTCCTTCCTTTTGAGGACTCTTCCTTGCTTGGGGCACACCTAGTAGGCACTCAATAAATACTTGGGGAGTGCACGCATGGGTGGTGTTCAGAACCAATCCTCTCTCTTCAGCTCCCCACCCCCTAGGAAGAAATAAAAGATGTCCATTTGCGGTTCAGCCACATTCAGGCAAACTTCCATATTGCTGCCAAGTCCTGCCATCTGCTACCTCCGAGGTGCAGGTGCCCGGCAGCCTCGGCACCCACAAAGCCCGGCCACAGGCACAAAGGCCCGATGTGCACTGATAATTGTTGAGTGCACAGCCTGCCAGGCCGGCCAGGCTGATGCAAGTTTGCTGGGTCTGCTGAGATTTGCATACAGATGGCCAGTCGGGGCGCGCAGGGCCGCCGCCACCACGACAACGCCGCCCGCCCGCGCCCTGGGTAGACCGGCCGCAGCCCCTTTAGAAGCGGGGGCAGCTTTGACTGCAGCCGAGCCCTCCCGAAAGAGGCCTCATTCTGCCTGTCCTGAATAGTCAGTCATTCAAGGCGTTGCTTTGAAATTTGAAGAGAAAGAAGAGAGAGAGAGAGAGTGAGGGAGAGAAACTGAGACACAGAGACACAGAGACTGGCGAGACAGAGCGATGAGAGAGCAGGAGAGACTAAGACAGAGACAAACAGAGAGAGGGATGGAGAAAAGGAGAGTGTGGAGGAAGGAAAAAAGCGAATTCCTTTCTGTGTGAGACTGAGGAGTGCTGGGCAGGAAGCCAGGGGGCTTCAAGACTGTGAGGGAGCCCTGGGAGTAAGGTGGGTTCTCCGTGGAGAGTTGGCCTTGGAGGTGTGGGGTCCACTCTTTCCTTCTTGCCCTCAGGACCAGGGTCTTTCAGAGCCCAAGATGTGCAGGAGGCACAGAGAGGGTGGAGGGAAAGGTGCCCTGTCACTTTGAAATGCCAAAGGCAAGTTGCAGCTGCCTTGAAACTAACAGAAAGAAAACCCACACACAAGAAGAAGTTTAAAAATATCCCTGTAACCCAAACCACAAACTCTGAAGGTTAAGCTGGAGGAGCTGCCCCTGCATCACGTCCTCGGTGGGTGCTGCGGGCTCGGGTCTTTGTACTTCTCCATCTCGTTTGGTTTGGAAGCAGCTCGCCTGGGTGAGTGGCCAGACCTGGGGGACACGCCCGGGCGCTCTGGGCATCTGATACATGGCAGGTGTTCCGGCCTTGCCCGATTCAGCCCGGCTCTCTGTTTAACAACCATCCCGAGGCCTTGGCTCCGTGTTTACTAATACCCCTCGCCCCCAGCCCTCCCACCAGCTCCCCCACCCCACAGACTCCAGTGAATGGCCAATAAGGCTGAAAAAAAGAAAGGCGTTATTGAGAGAGTGTTGCCTCCCTTGTCCAAACTAAATGAAAAGGAACAGAATAGCCCCAGAGAGCAGCTATTTATCATGTTCCCAACTAAATGCTTCAAACCTCCTCCTTGCCCTGCGTCACTTCTGTGTGAGAAATCTGGGGGTCCGCATGGATTTCCCCCTCTCGCCCTCAGCAGCCAAGTGGGCATAGGCCTCAGGTCCTCCTGCGCCCCTCACTGGTTTCTTTCCACCTGCCCTTGCCCAGACCTGCTGCGACCTGCCCGGAAACCTCTGAAGCCGCTTCCCTTCACCTTAGCTACCTACCCCACCTACCCACCTTCTCCCACTGTAGCTGGAAAGCTGTTTCTAAAATACACTTCCAGATGTGTTTCTTTCTTCCTTAAAATAGTTCAACAATCCATGATTATCTTCTGTAGAATAAAGACCAAGCTCTCCAGATTGGCATGCAAGCTCTCGCTGGCTCTGGACCTTACACCAAGTGACAAACTCCTGCTTTGAATTCTGGTCTGGGCTGTTTCACGCCCTCTTTCTCTTTGTTCACTGCTCCCTCCTCTCCTGACCAGCAAGATGAGTCTCCTTCCTTCCTCCGTCCCTTCCTCCTTCCCTCTGCCAGGAAGTATTTTTTGGTGCCAACTACTAAGCATGATGTCACGTGCTGAGGATCGAGGGATGGCAAGAGGAGCACTCCAGTGTAAAGAAACAGAGGGTCACAGTGGGGCCTGCTGTGGGACCCTGCATCTTCTGTCCCAGCAGGAACCAATGAATTCAGGACCAGTGAACCTTGAACTGGATGTTCAGGGTTCCTTAAATGTTTTATCAAGCTTTTCATGTCCGAAAGTATGCCAGGAAGTCAGGGAAAGTTATTCCCAGAGACTGAGTCATGGAGCATCAATCACAAAAGAGAAAAGGGAAATTACTGATGATGTGACCCAGACACTAGAGTCACTTTTCTGATCTCTTTTTCCTTTCACTACTTGAAAAGTCAAGCCAAACTCACTTTAGATGCTGTATTTCATCCTTTCAATAAATATTTGACTTGAATGAACATGACTGGGAGTGAGGTATTTGATGATTTTTTTGTGAATTAGTTTTGGAACGTTAGTGTCAATATCGTCATGCTCAGAGATGTATCTCTACTTGGCGACTTTCTCCAAATAACCATGTACCTGCTCTTGTCACTCACTGCAGGTATTGGGGGGACTCTGGCCAAAAGCAACACAAACTAGTCTAACCAGACAGATGTGCTTCAGTGAAAGAAGCGGAGTGGGAACAGAGTCTCCAAGTAGAATGGTTTCTTTTGTGGCTGAATTTGGGAGGCTGTTGGTTAAGGACAACCCTTTCTTGGGCTTAGGCTTACACCTCCGTGACTTAGTGGCAGACAGACCCATTTCAGGGGGTGGGCATGAGGTGGGGTGGCTGAAGGCGGAGGGGAGAATGAAAGGCAATAAATATGGGAAAACAATCTAAATATTGTGGATTATTTCAAAGTGTTCACGTTAATCATTTTTATCTCATTTCAAACTAACTTTGCAACATTTTTGGGAAGCCAACGCGATAAAACAAAGAGAAGAGACAGTGTTAGGGAGCCCTGTTGCTGAGGATGTGACTTGGCTGGCATGTGAGCTCACTGGGAATCATTTCCCTCATCTCAGTGGCCCAAAAGGAGGTACAGAGGCCATCACATCAATGGATGAGCTTCCTGAGTCCGTGTCACTCCTGCAGGGGACTCTGTTACGCTGACCTGTTGGGACACCATTTTGCTTCCCATTCTGTACTCTCCCTGATCCAAGTGCAGTTCCTGGACCAGGAGCATTCGTCACCACCCAGAAGCTTGTTAGAGATGCAGAGCTGTGGTCCTCTTTCACTCTTCACAAAGCAGAGTCCTCTTCCTGGCAAAGCGTCTCCTGAGTCCGATTCATGTTACGGTTTGAGAAGCCATGGTCTAGGGCTTTTAGGATAAAAGAGAAAGAGGAAGAGTCGATACCAATGTGCTCAGTAGGAAATTAGAAAAGACAGCCAAGCTGTGCTGCAGCTGGGGGGAGAAAGGGAAGAGTTGTGGCCTGTCCTGTGGGGCTTTGGGGTTGCATGGGACCCTGTCAGAAGTGATCACACACAATAAGAGAGGAGAGAACAAAAGAGTGAGAAAATGTCTTCATGAAGAAAGGCCGGAACATGGTAGGCTGCCACCAAAAGTGTGGGGCCACAGACTGTTGGTTGCTCTCTGGGGTGCAGCTTCCCCAGAGCCTCCTTCAGCCTCCTGTGGCTCAGCCCCTGTAGCAGTTACCTCAGGTCATTGCTTGAACAAGCCTTTCAGGTGCTCTGCAAGAAAATCCAGTCAAGTAGCTGTCTCAGCTGAGCCTAAATTCTTTGGAAGATCCTACTTAGCTCAATGAACACCACCAACGCTTCTAATGAGGAGATAGCTTTTAGGAATCCTTCATTATCAATTAGTCAATCATTAGGTCAACCTGCACTTATCAATGGCCGGACTAACTACACTGAGGCACCCTGACATCTTTACTCTTGGAAGATGAGTCAGAGGTGGATCTAATAGCCTCCTCAATGCATTTTCAGGCTTTCTTGACTTTCATGATCCTTCTGCTTAGAAATCTTTCGCCTTCTTTCTCTTCTCAATCTAACGCTTAATGAGGAACTTATCCCTAAGACTTAGCTCAGTTGTCACCCCATCAGGGTGACCCTGATTTCAGGAGGCCTCCCAGGGAGGTCCGTTTGGGGTTAGAATACACATGGAAGCTGAAAATTCCCTTAGAACTCACAGAGACTCAATTCCCCAGGGGGGCTGTGTTGTAATGGGGAGAAGTGCGTAAAGCACCTCCCTCTGTGGCTGGCACTGTCTAAGTGTCTGGCAGTAATTGATGTCATCCTCACAAGGACCTCCCCAGGGAGGGGTTATTGTTCCCATTTTACACACACTGAAAACTGAGACTCGTAGAACTGTGATTTGTACACAACACACGACACTCTCCAGCTCCTGGGCTCCTTTCCCTTCATCCTGTGTGCATTCACAGAGGGTGAAGGTGGGTGAGGAATAGAAGGTGGGGATGGGGCAGAAGACCCTGTCTGTGATGGTATCACCAGACCCCTAGATATGCAATACCCAGAAGTCCAGTTTGGAAGGGAGTGATAAGGCCAGTTCTACCCTGATCTCATTTAGGCCATTGTCCATCTCTCACAGGTCATGGTATTTCCCAGGGTGGGACTCAGGACCCCACAACTTCAAATATCTGGATGGGCTACAATGAGTATCTCTTCTGGTTATAATGCTCCGCAATACTATAAGATGAGAGGAAAACAATTTTTTTCTTTCTCTCTCTCTTTTCCTTCTTTTCCCTCCTGCCTTCCCTCCCTTCTCTCTCTCTCTCTCTCTCTCTTTCTTTCTTTCTGTCTCTCTCTCTCTCTCCCTCTTTCTATCTCTCTCCTTCTCTCTCTCTCCTTTCCTTCTCTCTTTCTTTCTTTCCCTGGATACATTTAGCTATTATAACTGGTTAGAAGCCAGAGATAGTTAGGCGTCTTCTGGTTGGAACAGAAATAGCCCTGTTAGCTGTGGACTGCATCCAAGCTCCTGAACAGCCCCACGAAAAGATCTCCATATAAATGGTTCCTTCAGGACTCCCCTTTGAATGCTTTCTTGGTCTTGGGGGTCTGAAATGGAGCCAATTTGAGGGAGTTCCAGGCATTTCCCACAGGGCCTCCTTCCCACAAGCTTTTCAAAGCAACCTGAGAGGTCCAAACATCCTCTCTAACTGGGGACTCTCACCATTACAAGGAATTTGCAAAACTTGCCCTTTAGGTTCCGGACACTTTTGCCCATGACACTGTGACAGTCCAGAAACCTGGCTCATGTGTTATCAAGTGCAGACAGTAGCCAGGACAATAACCAGCACCCAGTAGGTTTGCAACAAGTGTTTGTTAACTTCAACTCTGAAATATATAGGGACTGCACTGATGTCCTCTGGAGCTGCAGAATGTGCTTAATTCCCAAGTATCCCGATTGCCAAAGGGATTTTTGGTATCCACACAGTTACTAATAACACTTTCAAATAAATGAAATAATTTAGCGACTTATACGTTTTTGAATACATAAGAGAAAATTGCAGTAAACTAGCTTATATTCCAAATTTTCACAGCATGGCTGTGAACACTAGGAATATTATGAGTGTGTTAAAATAATAATAGCAAAAGTAAAGTCACTTCAGCAAGAGCAGTAGGAAAGGCAGATGTCAGTTTCAATCCACGCTGTCTTCCTAGCAGGATGACTTCAGATGAGTGCTTGATCTCTTTGAATCCATTTCCTCATTATTACCTGTTTAAGGCCTTTGCTCAAATGAGAGAATGAAGAAATACTTTGCACTTTATAAGCTTATGCATGCTTCTATTTATTTAGGCCAATGTTAGGAGATAGCAAACAGGGCTTTTTTGTTTGTTTTTTTAAAAGAAAGTTTTAAATGAACTCATTTTGAATTAATAGTATTTCACTGTGTTTAAAATGCCTATATGGCAGGTGGGAGGAGGTAACTGAGGCCGTGAGAGGATCAACCAACCATGTCCTTGGAGCCCTGGTATCTGGCCTAAAGAATGGTTCTCTCAAACCCAAACGTCCACATTCTTTTTCTGTGTTCTTCATGGTCAGAGAGGAGTCTGTGTACACTTTCTCTCTCCCCCAACCATCCCAAGGTCATCATTGTGCTGTGTGACCTTGGACCGTTCTGTTTCCCCTTCCACAAAGTAAATATCTTGGGCCCGACAATCTCAAGGGCTATTTCCTATTCCAAGCTTTTAACATTTTAATGTTCACTGGAAGACAGTGTTAGAAAAAGCATGCTCACTTCTCACAAACAAGTCTTCCCTCTGATTGAACTGACCCCTTCCTTTCCTGAGCTGGTAAAAATTTTTCTATAAACTTCATTGTGGCAGGTACCACATTGTGTTGTACTTTTTCTTGAGGGTGGAGAATACATCTCACAAATATTTATTTATGCCTTCCGAAGACCCTAGCACAGAGCTGACATAAAATCAGTGTTTGAGGAAGGTTTGTTGAATTGAAAACCCATCAGGCCATCAGTCAATGTGATAACCTACTCTAATGCCACTAAAATGGGAATGAGGATAACTATGGAAAACTGTGGGAAAATGACTAAGGTATAGGATCAATGAAAATAGCAGACTCTGAGAAGGTCTCTACACTCTGATTACACCATAAAATGCATGTATATGGACATGAACAGTATAGTAATAGTAATAACATCACAACTGACTAATGTCTATTGAGCTTATATGTGTCTAAAGGTTTTCTAAGCTCTTCCAATATGTTATTTCACTCAATTGTTTCAAAATGCCATCGACATTATATACATGGGGAAATTGAGCTTGAGGGAGTTAAATCACTTTCCTTGGATAGTCCAGCCTGTGGAAGGCGGAGTGGAGACACACACCTGAGCACCTGCTGCATGGCAGGCACAGTGGGCCCTGGCAACCTTCCTAGGGAGTTATTTTTGTCCCCATTTTACTCTTGGAGAAAACTGAGACTCAGCTAGATTCAGTAGATCTGGAGTTTGTCAGCATGGGAAGCAAGGAGATGCTAAGGGCATGTCCTCTTAGGTCATTCTGCCTGGGGTCCCAGCCTGCTCTGCCACAGGAAACCATATGGACACAGGCAAGTTGCTTAATCATTCTGTGCCTCAGTTTCTTCATCTGTAAAATGAGGATAATTTCAGGTAGTAACCAGTGACTTGAAGATGATTTAATGGAGAAATAGGATAGGATGACAAAACTGTGCCAGGCTTGTGAAGAGTCTCCCAGCTAAGGGTTAGTGTATTCAAGGGACAGAAAGACCCATGTGGCTGGTGTGTGGGGTGAGAGGAGGGTGCTAAAGAGAGGACTCTCTTCACAGAGAGTCTATGCTGTAACTACTATATGAAGCCCCAGAGGTTAAAATGGTGAAGAATATGCATAATATTTCATTTCTGAAGTTGTCCTTATGCTATCAGTAAACATTTGACTACACTTGATCTTAGCCAAAAGGCCGAGAAGCGATCAGTAAACATTTTAGAGGGAATTTAAATATGGGATGACAGAAAAAAGAAAATCACTCTCTGAAACTGAATCACTCACTATGGAATCTGAAAGTCCTGTTCTTCTTATTGGTCAGGGAGCTGCTCATCCTCCACTGTGTTGCTTTTGTTATTGTGATGATGATGATGGTGATATTAATGAAATTTTAAAATAAATTATTACCATTGTTTATCAATTTACAAAACTGCTTTCCAAACTGCAAGACCCTCATTTATATATATGAAGAAGTAAAGTCCATTAATGAACCAAGAGCTGGGTGCTGTCAGCTGGTGCTTTGAGGGCATTAATTCCATGTCTTTCTAATCTTACTATTAAAGAACAACTTCTGCCAGGTGATGAGCCCAAATGTAAATACCATATGCACTTGAAATTAATTATAATTGCTGTTATGATTTCCACTTTATACAATTGTTTATTAAGCATCTACTGTGCCCTCGGGATCATGGTCAGCCTTTTGGGTAGATAAGAAACAGTAAATGGGGAAAAAGGGAGAACTGAGGGATACCTGGTGTGAGGACCTTACCCAGAGTCACAGCTCAGGGACCACAATGAGGAGGTGGTGAGTTGGATACAACGTATGATCCAGAGCGGTGGAAATCTGATGAATTAGGCAATTGATTGTGACCAGCTGGATCAGCTAGCCTCCCATAGAAGTCTGGGATGGGAGGAAGCCTTTCTGAAGTTTTTAATTGTTGGGAGAAGCTGTGTGTTGAATAGAAAGCCTGGAAGGGTGGGTGGACTCAAACCATATATGGCAACCAGATTTGAATGCCCGTTGGAGTAGATTTGCTATAGTTTTTGTGGCTGGTGAGACAGCGATACTGAGAAGGTCTCCACAGCCAGGGAGCTGCCTTTGTGGGAAGGTCGTGAGAAGGTCTTAGAAAGGGCTTAAAGCCCAGCTGTCTTCATTCTGCCTGCCAGGATCAGATCTCCATTCTTGGGTCAGGCTCACAGACTCCTGCTCCCCACAGGAACTGGAGTCAGGGGCCACTATGAGATTTTCCCCTGAAAGATTCTTCTGAGCTTTAAGATCCCAACCTGACAGCATCTGAATGCTGAGGAAAAAAATCTGGCAATCACCGAAGGCAACTAAGTTTGGAAATAGGACCATGGAGGTTTCTGGATGTGCTCTCTGTCTCCTAAAAAAAAAATCACACCACCACCTGGTGTCCTGGAGACATATTACACATATTGTTATCAAGAGTAAGGACTTCTGTTTATTTGGTCATGAGGAAGAGTTCAGCTTTGCTTAGGCTGAGGCTACTTTAAGATCCAAGCTCTGAGCTCGGCACCTGTAGTTCAATGGCTAGGGTGCCAGTCATATACATTGGAGCTGGCTGGTTAGAATCCAGCCTGGGCCTGCCAAACAACAATGACAACTGCAACCAAAAATCGATGGGCATTGTGGTGGGCACCTGTAGTCCCAGTTACTTGGGAGGCTGAGGCAAGAGAATCACTTAAAACCAAGAGTTTGAGGTTGTTGTGAGCTGTGATGCCACAGCACTCTACCAAAGTGGTGACGTAGTGAGACTCCATCTCAAAAAAAAAAAAAAAAAGACCTAAGCTCTGAGACAAGGTAATTTGAAGCAAAGGAGGCAGTGAGAAGGAAAAAGGATTACGAGGAGGTGAATAAGAAGAAAGAATACATGAGGAGGAATCAATAGAAAACTTCAGACAACATGAAAAAGCAAAACAGAGGAACTCCCCAATGGGACCATGGGGCAGCTACTGCAGAAGACTCCACCTATAAAGAGTTAAAGGACTTGGAAGAAAGGGAATTTAAAATATGGATGATAAAGAGAATAAAAGGAATAGATGAGAAAATGGAAAGACATAAGCAAATGTCAGATGAGAGATATATAGAATACTGAAAGGACATGGTGGAGCTTTAGGAAATGAAGGAAACAATCAGGGAATGTAAAGATGAGAAAGAAAGTATCAAAAATAGGTTAGATCATGGAGAAGAAAGAACCTCAGAGCTAGAGGAGAAAGTTTTTAAGTTAAACCAGGTAGTTAAAGAGAAAGAAAAGAAGAGAGAGGAAGCAGAACAGGCACTTAGAGGACTATGAGACTCCATGAAGTGTTCAAATATGAACAATAGGGATTCCTGGAGGGGAAGACGTTTGTCCCATAGGAATGGAAGCCCTACTGGAGACCATCATAAAGGAAAACTTCCCAAGTTTTACTAAAGACCCGACACACTCCTGTCAAATGGATATCAAACCCCAGGTCATCTTAACATAAACATAGCCTCTCCAAGACACATTGTAATGAACCTGTCCAAGTCAAGATGAAAGAAAAAAATTCTACAAGCAGCCAGGAGTAAGCACCAACTGACCTACAGAGGCAGAGACATTAGGATGACAGCAGACTTTTCAACTGAAATCTTTCAAGCCAGAAGAGACTGGTCATCCACTTTCAGCATTCTTAAATAAAAAAATTTTCGGCCAGAATTCTGTATCCTGCTAAACTAAGCTTTAAAATTGATGGAGAAATGAAATCTTTTGTTGATATTCAAACACTGAGGAAATTTACCACAATAAGATCAGCTTTGTAGGAAATACTTAGACCTATTCTCAACACTGATCATCACAATGGACCACCAGCAAAGTAAACATCCAGAAGCTAAAGGTCAAAACTTAGCTTCCTTAATGGTGTAAAAGATAAAACTACACAATGGACTTTCACAAAATAAGATGAACAGAACTCCACCACACTTACTTATTCTCTCATAAAATGTCACTGGACTGAATTCACCATTGAAGAGGCACAGGCTGGCTGATTGGATAAAAAAACCACAATCCATGTATATGCTGTCTGCAGGAGACTCACCTAGCCTTGCAGGACACATCAAGACTCAGGGTTAAGGGATGGAAAACAATATTTCAAGAAAATGGAAATCAGAAGAAAGGAGGGGTTGCAATCTTATTTTCATATACAAGTGGATTTAAAGCAACTAAAGTTAAGAAAGACAAAGATGAATAATTTATACTGGTCAAAGGAACAATAAAACAAGAGGACATTTAAATTTTAAATATTTATGCAGATTTGTGCTCCCAGATTTTTGAAACAGACCTTGATGGGTCTGAGCAATATGATAGCCCATAACATCATAATAGTCGGGGACTTTATCACCCCTCTGACAGAACTAGACAGATCCTCTAAACATAAACTAAACAGAGATACAAAGGACTTAAATGTGACCCTAGAACAAATGGGATTAATAGACATATGCAGAATGCACTATCGCAAAGCTAAAGAATATACATTTTTCTCATCAGCCCATGGTACTGTACTCCAAAATCAACCACATCCTAGGACACAAATCAAACCTCAGCAAAATTAAAAGAATAGAAATTGCACCTTGTATCTTCTCAGACTAGAAGGCAATAAAGATGGAACTCAACTCCAACAAAACTGTTCATCTCCACACAAAGACTTGGACATTAAACAACCTTATGCTGAATGATAGTTGGGTTCAGGAACGTATAAAAAAGGAAATCACTAAATACCTCAAACATAATAATGAAGACACAAGTTACCAAAACCTGTGTGATACAGCAAAAGCAGTCTTAAGAGGGAAATTTATCACAGATAAATTTAGATGCCTACATTTAAAAAACACAATGAGAGCATGTCAACAAACTCATGAACCATTTCATGGAATTGGAAAAAGGAGAACAATCTAATCCCAAATCCAGCAGAAGAAAAGAAATAATCAAAATTAAATCAGAGATGAATGAAATTAAAAACAAAGGAATCATTCAGAAAATTAACAAAACAAAAAGTTGATTTTACAAATAAATAAATAAAATCTATAACCTTTGGCCAGATTAACTAGAAACAGAAAAGTAAAATCTCTAATAACCTCAATCAGAAACGATAAAGGGGAAATAACAACAGATGCAGCAGAGACATAAAAGATCATCTCTAAGGACTAAAAGAAACTCTAGGCCCAGAAATTTAACAATGTGGAGGAAATGGATCAATACCTGGAATCACCACTACTCCCTAGACTTAATTGAGAAGAAATAGATCTTCTATTTTTCTGAGATTCTAAGAACTGAGATGGAAAAAATGATAAAAAAAAATCTCCTCCCCCAAAATGCCCTGATCTGGATGGCTTCACACCAGAATTCTATCCAACTTTGAAAGAAGAGCTTATATCCATACTACAGAAATTATTCCAAAAAATTTAGAAGGAAGAAATCTTCCCTAACACATTCTATGAAGCAAACATCACCCAGATACCAAAAACAGGAAAGACCAAATTAAAAAGGAGACTTTCAGACCAATTTCACTAATGAATATAGATGTAAAAATTCTCAATAAAATCCTAGCCAATATATTACAGCTACACATTAAAAAAAATCATTCATCACAATCAAGTAGATTTCATCCCAGGGATATAAGGCTGGTTTAACATATGCAAGTCCACAAATATAATTCACCATATCAACAAAAGCAAAAACAAAGGAGACCATGATCCTCTCCATAGATACAGAAAAACCATTTGATAAAATTCAGCATCTTTTTCTAATTAGAAAACTTAAGATGAAGCCATCTATGACAAACCCACAGCTAATATCATACTTTATGGGGTAAAATTGAAAGCTTTTCCACTTAGAACTGGAACCAGACAAGGTGGTCTTCTATTGCCACTACTATTCAAGGTGTGCTGGAATTTCTAGTCTATACAATCAGGCAATAGAGGGAAATAAATGGCTTCCAAATGGTTGCAGAGGAGGTCTAGCTCTTGCTCTTTGCCAACGATATGATCTTATACTTAGAGAACCCTGAAAACTCAACCACAAGACTCCTGGATGTGATAAAAAATACAGTAATGTCTCAGGATATAAACTCAATATCCACAAATCAGTAGCCTTTGTATATGCCTGTTAACAGCCAAGATGAGAAGCTAATCACAGACATAATTACCTTGACAGTAGCTTCAAAAAAATGAAAAACCTAGGAATATACATAGCAAAAGAAGTGAAGGACCTCTACAAAGAAAATTATGAAACCCTAAGAAAAGAAATAGTGGAAGTATTAAAAAATGGAAAAACTTACCATGCTCATGGCTGGGAAGAATCAACATTGTGAAAATGTTTACACTACCCAGAGGAATCTATAAATTCAATGCAATCCCCATTAAAATACCATCATCATACTTTCAAGATTTTGAAAAAATAATTCTTCATTTTGTATGGAACCAAAACAAACCCTATATTTCCAAGGCAATTCTTAGTAATAAAAGCAGAGCTAGGGGTATCACCCTACTGGACTCTTGGCTATACTACAAGGCCATAGTGATCAAAATAGCATGGTATTTACACAAAAAATAGAGACATTGACATTTGGAACCAAATAGAAAACCATGAGATGAAACTAACTTCTTATTGCCACCTGATCTTTGATAAACCAAACAAGAACATATACTGGGCAAAAGAAACCCTATCCAAAAAATGGTGTTGGGAGAACTGGATAACCACATGTAAAAGACAGAAACAGGACCTGTACCTCTCACCAGTTACAAAAAATTGATTCAAAATGGATAAAAGATTTAAATCTAAGGCATGAAACAATAAAAATCCTTGAAGAAAGTGTGGGGAAAATAGTTGAAGATATCGACCTGGAGAAAGATTTTATGAAGAAGACTTTGTGGCAATTGCAACAACTACAATAATAAACAAATGGGACTTAATTAAACTGAAAAACTTCTGTACAGCTAAGGAAACAACAACCAAAGCAAATAATCAACCCTCAGAATGGGAAAAGATATTTGCATATTATAAATTGGACAAATCTTCATAACTAGAATCTATAGAGAACTCAAATTAATTAACACAACAAAAGGAGGTGGACATGCATGGGAAGGTGTTGATACAGTGCTGTGAAGCCGCGGAACTAGCAATCGTGTAGATTACACTGCAGAGTGCCCAGGTTGGGTAGGCTCCGGAGTGCTGTTCTACAAAGCCACTGTTTGCACTGAGCCCAGAGTGGTGAGATGGAAGAGCTATAAAGAGCTCTTCAAGGAGCGAAAAACAAGTGCTTCCAATGTGGTCAGACTGGCCACTCCAGAGAAGACTGCCCCCAGCAATACCACTGGCTGGGCAAGCCACCTGGCCCCTGTCCAGAATGCAAGGGTGACCACTGGAGGGTGGCCTGT
>CAUYRH010011839.1:0-33552 GCA_963574655.1 Perodicticus potto | reverse complement strand
TGTGGCAGGCACCTGTAGTCCCAGATACTTGGGAGGCGGAGGCAGGAGACTCGCTTGAGCCCAGGAATTGGAGGTTGCTGTGAGCTGTGATGCCACGGCACTCTACCCAGGGCGACAGTTTGAGGCTCTGTCTCAACAACAACAACAACAAAAGTTTTTGAGTATATGAATGAATCCACAGGTTTCTCCTGAAAATCCAAGCATGAATTTTACAGAACACCTTTGTTAACATCAGTTCCATAAAGGTGTGTAGCAGCAGGGCTTTGATATATATCATGATCTAACTATGAAATTTGAAATAGCTAACCAATTTAACCCCAAGTTTCATACCAAAGAGGGAAAAGCAGTGAGCACTTGTTTGTGTAGCAAAAAATGGCAAATTGTACTTATAATTTCTCTTAGGAAATATGGCTTGGGGAAATTCACTCTTCATTTTTAAAAATGAGAAACATAAAGAAAACCCCAGTTATAGCAAAACATGTCAGGTTGCTACAGAGGGAAAAAAGGTGTAGAAAAATTGGGCCTCTAAAATTATTTTGTCATTTTCTTGATGTCCAAAAAAATGCTTCCAGGGATCATTTCTTGCACAGTATAAGAGTTGATTATTTGTATAGCAATAGAAAAGTTTGAGAAAAATAGGCTTAACAAAAAAAATGGTATACGGTAAAATATGCGTAACATAAAATTTGCCATTTTAAACTTTTTATGTTTGAAATTTGGTGCAATTGCATTTACACTAGTGTGCAACCATCACCATTATCCATCTTCAGAATCTTTTTATCATCCCCAAAATGAAACTCTTTCACCATTAAAAGGTAAACCTTCATTACCTTTTCCCTTAGTGGTGGTGAACGCAATTAGACTTTCTCTCTCTATGAATTTGACTTTCCAGATAAGTTACTTAAGTGAAATAATGCAATATGGATTGTTTTTATCTGACTTATTTCACTTAGTATTATGTTTTAAGGTCAATCATGTTGTATTATGTATCAGAATTTCTTTCTTTTTTTTTTTTTGTGCAGTTTTTGGCCTTGGCTGGGTTTGAACCCGCCACCTCCAGCATATGGGGCTGATGCCCTACTCCTTTAAGCCACAGGCACCACCCAGAATTTATTTCTTTTTAAGGCTGGATGATATTCTATCATATGCATATAGCACTTCTTTTTATCAGTTCATTTGTAGGTGGACATTTAAGATTAAAGTTGTTCCACATGTTGGATATTATAAATAATTTTCTGTAAACATTGATCTCAAATTATCTCTTCAGGTTTCTTCTTTCGAATCTTTCGTATGGAATTCTATAGAATATGGTAACTCTGCAAAACTTTTCTTGGAAACTACTGCACTGTTTGCACAGAAGGGTGTACCATTTTACATTCCTTCCAGCAATGTACATGTATTTCAATTCCCCAACATTCTCACAAACACTTGCTTTTTAAAAATATTTATTATTTTTATCATTGTTTGTCATAACAACCACCCAAATAGATACCCAGTAGTACCCTCAATGTGTTTTAATATGCATTTTTCTAATGACTTGTGACGTTAAGCTTTGTTTCGTGTACTTTTTGGCCATTTGTATATCTTCTTGAGTGAAATGGAAATGTATATTCAAGTTCTTTTCCCATTTTTGAATTGAACTGTTTGATTTTTTGTTGTTGAACTGTGGGAGTTTATCATATTCCCTGAATTTAATCCCTTGTCAGATGTACCTTTTATATATATTTTGCCCATCTTAACGGCTACATTTTCACTCTATTGTTAGTGCAATTTGCTGCACAAAAGGTTTTAATTTTGATTAAATACAATTTACTTTTTCTTTTTTTTTTTTTATTAATTTTATTGATCTCAAACAAACAGCTTTCTGGTTTTTACCTATTGTTTTTCTGGTTTTTGTCTTGTGGATTTTTCCTCATATCTTTATTCTGTTATCTTTTCACCTTGCTTTGAGTTAAATTATTCTTCTAGTCACTTGACATGGGAGCTTAGATCATCGATTAGAGACCTGTCTTCCTGTCTAGCATACATTTTTAATACTGTAGAATTTCCTGTAAGCCTCTGTTAACACGGTAGTCACTGGCTATGTGTGGTTATTGAGCACTTGAAATGTGACTAGTCAAGATAAAGTGTATCACAAGTGTAAAATAAGCTTCAGATTTTGAAACTTCAGAACAAAAAATGTACAATATCTCAATTATTTCTATACTGTTATACATTGACATAGTAACATTTGGGGTATATTGTGTTAAGTTAAACATAACATTAAAATTAACTTCTGTTATCTTTTTACGTCTTTTAGTTTGGCTGCTAGACAAATTAAAATTACATTTTGTACAATTTCACTACATTTCTGTTAGACAGTGCTGCTCTCAACATTGTTTGAGCACATCATAACACATGGAGATTTCTTTTTATTCAATACAAAACATTTCCTAATTATTTTTACACTACTTTTTCTTTTTTTGTTTGTGTTTCTGTCTCATACCTAAGAAGTCATTGCTGAGTCTAATGCCCTGAGGCATTTTGCCTATTTTTTAAAGAATTTTTTGTTTTCGTCTTACTTAGGTCTTTGATCCATTGTGAGTTGATTTTTGCATATGGCATGAGGTAGGAATCCAACATCCAACATCATTACTTTGCATGTGAATATTCAGTTTTCCAAACATTATTCATGGAAAAAACCTGTTCTTTCTGTATGGAATGATCTTTTCAAACTTATCAAAAATTATTTTGTCATATATGCAAGGATTTATTTCTAGGCTTTTTAGGCTATAGCATTGTTATATGTGTGTTTTTATGCCAGTACCATACTGTTTTGACTTTAGTTTTATAATAAGGTTTGAATTCAGGAAGTATAAGAATTTCAAATTTGATCCTTTTTTTTGTTTGTTTTGGTTATTTGAGGTCTCTTGAGATTTTGATACAAATTTTGTAACAGATTTTAATATTTCTGCAAAATGGATTAAAGAATTGGTGCTAAATCTTCTATAAATGCTTAAGAGAATAAATCAGTGAAGCCATTTTGTCTAGGGCTTTGCTTAGTTAGGAGGTTTTTGATCACTGCTTCAATGTCCTTACTATTTCCAAGTCAGCTCAAATTATCTGTTTCAGTATTAGTCAGTATTTATAACCTTTGTGTTTGTGGGAGCTTTTCCTTTTTATTTTATTTATTTATTTATTTATTTTGAGTCAGAGTCTCAGGCTGTCACCCTGAGTAGAGTACCATGGCATCATAGCTCACAGCAACCTCCAGTTCTTGGCTCAAGTGATCTTCTTCCTTCAGTTTTTCTATTTTTAGTAGAAATTGGAGTCTCACTTTTGCTCAGGCTGGTCTCGAACTAGTGAGTTCAAGCTATCCATCTGCCTCAGCCTGTCAGAGTGCTAATATTACAGGCATGACCCACTGCAGCTGGCCTTCGTAGGCATTTTTCCATTGCATCAATATTATCCAATTTGTTTTATGTAAGGTTGTCCATAGTAATCTGTTTGTTGTTTGTTTTTTGTATTTTTTTTTTAATTTCAGTTTAATATGAAGGGACAAACAACCAGGTCCAAATACTTGGTTTTGTTAAGTAGAGTCTCTCTCATGGTATATCCCACACTCAACATAGTAATCCCTTAGAAATTTTCAGTTTTCCTTTTTTTTATTGCATTCTGGTTTTATTTCATTGTGATAGAAACTGATAATTTGTATGATTTCAATTTTTAATTTATGAAGAGTTGTTTTGTGGGCTAACATATTATCTATACTGAAGACATAGAAATGTAGAAACTTAATAAAATTGTACATTCTGATTTTGTTGGTGGAATATTATATATGTATATGTCTTTCAGTTATAATTGGTTATAGTGATGTTTAAATTTTCTATTTTATTATTATCATTTGCCTGTTCTATATTTCTTCAGTACTGAAGAATAATCTTCTGGATACAGAAATTTAAGACTTTTTTCTTTCAACACTAAATACTTCATATTTAGTTGATAATGACCAATTAAGAAAACATTGAGTTTAAAAATACAAATATATCAATGGAAATATCCAAATCCGAAATAAAAAGGCAAAAGAAAATGGATAAGAGTTAAGATAATATCTAAGAACTACATAGGCAACTACTGAAATTTTGAGACAGACTGTGTTATGGTTCATTATTTCACTTCCAAGAAATATAATTGACAGCAGCCGTTCGGATTCACCTGGGTAAGTTTCAAACTGCTTAAATGGTTTCTAAAAAAACAGTCTGATATAATTACTATACTTTCTTCTCCATAGGTAATTTGTTGTTTTCTTTAATTAAATATGGCTTATTTCTAGACATTCTTTCTCCTTGGTATTCTAAACTTTAAATATGTGTCCAAGTGTAGACCTTTTAGTATTTATCTTGTCTGACGTTCCCTGAGCTTCTTGCTTGTTTGTGTTGGTTTCTGTCATTCATTTGGTAAGGCCTTCAGTTATTATTCTGTTTCTTTCTCTTTTTATTCTTCCTCCACTATCTCCATATTCCCATTATTTATGCATTATATCCTTTGCATTTGTCCCATACGTGGTCATTATAAAAATTTTGAGATACACAAAAGTCAACAATTGTAAAATCTGTACAGATAGTAACAAATTAAGTCCCCCAGTAATACTGAAAATCCAAGCAAGTTGAAACTTTCACTAGTGAATGAGAAAGGAAACTATCAACTGAGTTTCTTGGAAATTAAATAATGAACCATAAGTCTATGTCAAAACTTTTGTGGTTATCTATGTAGTTCTTGGGTATTATCTTAAGTCTTGTCCTTTTTTTTCCATTCTATTTCAGATTTGGATATTTCCATTGTTATATTTATATTTTTAAGCTCAGTGTTTTATTCATTGCTCATTATTAGTCTTTCAAGTTGAATAAAGGCATTTTTCATTTCTGTTATAATATTTTGATTTTCATTTCCCTGCTTATGATAGCCATCAGTTCTTGCATGTTACCTCCTTGAAATATTAGGAAACTTCACATATTAATTACAGTTATTTTAAATTCCTTGCTTTTAATTTTAAAATCTCTGCCATATCTGAATCTGGTTCTAACATTTACTTTCATCTTTAAACTGTAGGTTCAGTGGAACCTCTGTAATTTGGACTCTCAAGGTACTGTAACAAACTGTTCAACATATACAAGTGGTTAACACAAGATCCAGGCTTGCTATGTTGACATGTGTGGTACAAGTCTGATCCATGAAAATTAGGTCAAATTAAGGAGGTGGTCAGTGTCCCGAGGTGGTTTACTATGGATCTTCTACTGTATTTTGTTGTTTGTATGTTTGCATTTTTTTCCCTTTTAGCATGTTGTATACATTAGGGTTATCTAGAGAAATAGATATATGTACATGTTCACACACACACACACATATATATATACATATATGTACATACAGAGAGAGAGAGAGGGAAATTTATTATGGAAGTGGCCAAATGGGATTATGAAGACTGAGAAGTCAGGAAATCAGCTAAAGAATCAGAAAAGTAGGTCTTGCAATTCAGTCTGAATGTGAAGGCCTGAGAGCCTGAGAATCAGGGGAGCCGAGGATATAAATCCTTTTGCAAGTCTGAAGGCCCAAGATGGGCAAGGGAAGATGAATGTCCCAACTGAAATTGAAAATAAATTTGCCCTTCCTCAGAGTTTTGGGTCTATTTGGTCCCTCAAAGATTTACATAATGCTCTCCAACTCCAATATTGGGGACAACAGGTCCCAGTCTCTTGATTCAAATGCTACTCTTTTCAGAAACACTTAAGCAGACAGACCTAGAAATAATTTTTCACCAGTATTCTGGATATCTCTTTAGCCTAGTCTAGTCAACATAGAAAATTAACCATCGTATGTGTCCTTTAATTTTTTTGGTTGAAAATCATGTACAATTTCATAAGTTAAAAAGAACTGAGGTAAATAAGCCTTTTGTACAAGTTTCTATGTTTATCTGGCTAAGATTTAGGCCTGTTCACTGTGTGCTGAAGCTGTAGGTGTTAATGGCCAAAATGTCCTTTAGCATTTGTTTTGTCTCTCCTTTTGTCTTTGTGTTTTACTGGAGGATTGTTTATTTAAATGGAGTCTGAGCCTTGCTGTTCTTTTAGCTATAATCCACAGTTAAAACAGGAGCCTGGTTGATTTAGAGGCAAGGGAAAAGTGTCCCAATATTCTACAGTAAAATCACAGTTTTTAGCCAGGCTTTCTCTTTGTGCTGTGACCTTCCCAAGTTCTTTTAACCTTTCTCTCCCTCCATTAAGGTGAATCTAAAGAGCTAAAGGGATTAGAGTGGTAAAATTTTCTTTCTCCTGATCAGTTTTTCAAAAGTCCTGTTTGCTATGTGTAGAGGACTGGACACCATGCTTGCAAAGGAGAGTTACTGATTCTTATTACATTAAAAGGAAATGCTGAGAACAGGACAGTCTCCTGGCAAGCCTAGAGACGTTTCCTGACTTGGGGGCAATCCCCCAAATAACTCAGTGTTCCAGAATGAGATAAGGTCGGTCACTCACTAGTAAGCATGTGTTAAACATCGATGCTTAGTAGTTCTTCATGAGGGTTGTGGGGAAAGAACACCGAGGAGAGCACGTGGCAACCCTTACGCAGGCAGCCCTCATATGTAATTACCTGAACTCTCCACACCTGTTTATGTCAATTACCTTAACTCTCCACACCTGTTGTGTATAACCTTAATAAATAGCTGCTGCGGAGGAGTCTCCGGGTTACTCTGCAACTAAGGTTAGCCCGCCTCCCGCAAGCTGGTACTTCTAATCCGTGTCATGCCTAGTTCCTTCCTGCGGAGACCGAGACCAGGCCATAGGGGCCCCGACAGCAATGCTTTTAGAACATAGATTCTTTCAAGGGTAGTCTTTCATTATGGAGAGCATAATGGTTGGGGTATATATTTATTTTTTTTGTTTTTTTTTTAATTATTAAATCATAGCCGTGTACATTAATGCAATTGGGGGGTACAATGTGCTGGTTTTATATACAATTTAAAATATTTTCATCTAACTGGTTAACATAACCTTACCGTTGCAGAGGGGACTCAGGGGTACCCTGCAACTAAGGTTAGCCTGCCTCCTGCAAGCTTGTACTTCTAATCCGTGTCACGCCTGGTTCCTTCCTGCGGAGACCGAGAACCCAGCCATAGGGGCCCCGACACTCTGTCTCAAAACAAAACAAAACAAAATTTATAATATGTTGTTAAAAACTCCGTACATGTTGGATAAGGAAACTGCACCCTGCTTTTAAGATATTTGTATCTAGTATAGAGGAGAGGATATCGCATGAGTATAGCATAATTTAGTCTGTTGTTAGGTAAGAAGGTGTAATTTATGCTCATAAAAGCAGGTGTCTAAAAACTGATAGATATAGAGAGCTGGCATGCTATTTGGACATTGAATGAGTATGCACAAAATATCTTCATTAAAGCTCTTTCCTTTAGTATTGTAGGAAAGATAATCATATTTCTAATTGTTTGTTATAGATCCTCTGTGATATTCTCTTGATTTGTTTAAAGAGGTCAGGACTGAAGATACCTTGGCATACACATAAATGTTAATGAGGTAAGAGCATGCAGAATATTTCTTTTCTTTCTTTTCTTTTTTTTTTTTTTTTTTGAGAGACAGAGTCTCACTTTATCCACCTCAGTAGAGTAGAGTGCCATGGCATCAGACAGCTCACAGCAACCTCCAACTCCTGGGCTTAGGCTATTATCTTGCCTCAGGTTCCCGAGTAGCTGGGACTACATGCGCCCGCCACAACGCCCGGCTATTTTTCTCTTTTGCCGTTCGGCCGAGGCCAGGTTTGAACCCGTCAACTTCGGTATACGAGGCCGGTGCCCTACTCGATGAGCCACAGGCGCCACCCCAGAATACTTCTTGGCATCCTGAGACTCAATAATCTTGTGCTATTAATGCCAACCTACTCTAATAGTGTTCACCCAGAAGTGAACCTAACAGATGAACTCCAATTTTTAAAAATATATCAATGTAACCAAAAAGTATGCACACATACATTCACACACACAAATACTCTATTTGTGTGGATGTGTAACATGTATACATAAAAAAAAGATTTTTTTCCAGGCTTTCTTCTAAGTGCATATGAACTATTTTAATCCTCATAACAAGCCAAGATGAGAACATAATGCACAGATGTCTAAGTGGTTGACCTAAGTTTACAAAGCTCATAAATAGAGTATCTGGTACTAGAATCTGACATTTGGAAAGGGATTTATTTGTTTATGCTGCCAGGAAAATTAAGAATGTCCCCTCCTCTTTAGGACTGTAACTGGAGTTATCATGAGGCTACCACCAGCCTCCTGTTAGACTGGCCCTCCCAAACAATTAGGTTATCATGGCTTTTTCTGGTATGTTTTAAAGTGTCTTGTTGTAATGTGTTTTTTGGTCTTCTGGGTATATGGCTTACAGTTGTTTAGAGTAAGCATCCAACTTGTAAGCTGCCTGTTCAAGAGCTACTAACTGCTCCTCAATGACATCGATCTGATCCAGGTAAGGCTTCAGTGCAGCATGCTTCTGAGTTAAGTCCTACTAATGCTGATAGCAATATCTTTCATTTCAAGATACTTCAAGCTGGCTAGTTTATTTCTATTTTCCAGGAGCTTATCATCTTCACTGGTGGCCTTTAGTTCTCCAGCAGGTAAGTGGCCAATTTGAGCATATCCTGGCAGAGCATGATGATGTCAGCTTCAGTAAGCTCCTTTGCTTCCTCAGCTGTCTCCACCTGTCAAGCTTGGCACTGCATTGCTTACTAGTAAGAATTCAAAAATGATTTCTAGAGAAATATAGTGTGTTAAATAGTTTTTATTCCTTCTCTCTCCCAACACCCAATGAACAAATAAAGAATTTTTTTTTTTTTTTTTGAGACAGAGTCTCACTTTGTCACCTCAGTAGAGTGCTGTGGCATCATAGCTCACAGAAACTTCAAACTCTTGGGCTCAAGCAATTGTCTGACTTCAGCCTCCCTAGTAGCTGGGACTACAGGCACCCACCACAATGCCCAGCAATTTTTAGAAGTGCTTGCTCAGGCTGGTCTCAAACCTGTGAGCTCAGGCAATCCACCTGCTTCCCAGAGTGCTAGGATTACAGGCGTGAGACACCGCTCCTGGCCCAAGAATAAAATAATTTTAAAAGTATGTAAGTCAACACAAATCAAGATAATTGGAAAGAAGATAGTACTACATGAAATATTTCAAAAATTTTTATAAGATAGGCCAGTTGAGGTAGCTCATGCCTATAATGCTATCACTCTGCGTGGCTGGCTGAGGTAGGAGGATCCCTTGAGCTCAAGAGTTTAAGATAGTCTGAGCAAGAGCAATACCCCTGTGTCTACTAAAAAATACAAAAATAAGCTGGGCATTGTGGTGGGCCCCTGTAGTCCCAGCCACTCAGGAGGCTGAGACAGGAGGATTGCTTGAAGTCAGGAATTTAAGATTGCTATGAGCTAGGCTGATGTCATGGCATTCTAGCCTAGGCAATAGAGTGAGACTGTCTCAAAACAAAACAAAACAGAACTTTTTACAAGACAGCAAATAAAGAAGCAATAGTTGTAAGAGGATGGAGGCAGCCATAACAAAATTTGTGCAAAAGTTAGTGATAAACAGTGAATTTGAGACTCAGAACTAATGAAGACAAAAAGGGACATGGTTTAAAGCCAGGTATAGTTATTTGTGCCTGTAGTCCCAGCTACTTGATAGTTTGAGGGAGGATTACTTGAGGCCTCAGGCTGTAAGTGCAAGACTGCAGTGTAGTATGATCACACCTGTGAATAGCCACTGCACTCCAGCCTGGTCAACATAGCAAGATCCTACCTCTTAAAAAAAAAGAAAGAGGGAGGCATATTGAGACAATTGTGGTTTTTTTTTTTTTTTTTTTTTGGCAGTTTTTGGCCAGGACCAGGTTTGAACCCACCACCTCTGGTATATGGGGCCGGCACCCTACTCCTTTGAGCCACAGGTGCCACCCAACAATTGTGGTTTTAAGTCCACATGTACAACAGTTGTGACTTCTCATCTCTGCAACTTTTGTGCAAAGAATTCATAGCAGTTATGCCCCAGGCAGAAGCCCAGCCTCCCATCTGATCCATGTGCTAATGTGCAGAGGTCAGCAAAAAAGCCTAGTCCCTTCTTGTATATATATATATATGTGTGTGTGTGTGTGTGTGTATACAACCTACCCATATGTTTACATATTGTTTGTGGCTTCTTTTGTGTGACACTGGCAGTGTGGCAGTTGCAAAACTAACATAGATCTTATGACATATAAAGCCTAAAATATTTACTTTCTGGCCCTTTACAGAAAAAAATTTACTGACCACTACCCTGGAGTAGAGGAACTCTACCTATACATTTAGAGCTTGAATAAATGTCTTAGAATCTTGCTCTGAAATGTAAATGGACAGTTAGGCATTAAAAGATGCATGGATAAAACCCTTAACATGAAGGGGAGACCCCAAATTAAACAGGGAAAATAATAGAGAAAACAAATCTTATAGAAATAGAAGAAATGATTTTTAAAAGTGGTTTAAAATAATTAGCATGCTCAGGCAATGGCAAAAGGAACTCCGTCCTCTCATTTCTATGAGGGTATTACTAATGAAATAAAAGAGAATTTATATTTCTGATTATTGAGTGGCAAGAATTCATCTGTTGTTTCTTTTCTTTCCTTTTTTTTTTTGAGACAGGGTCTTACTTTGTTGCCCTCAATAGAGAGCTATGGCGTCATAGCTCACAGCAAACTCACACTCTGGGCTCAAGTGATTCTTTTGCCTCAGCCTCCCAAGCTGCTGGGACTACAGGCAGCCTCTACAATGCCTGGCTATTTTTAAGAGATGAGATCTCGCTCTTGCTTAGGCTGGTCTTGAACCAGTGGGTTCAGGAAATCCACCAGCCTTAACCTGGCTGGTGCTAGGATTACAGGAGTGAGCCACTGCACCCAACCTGACTTTATTTTCTGTCCCTATTCTTGGGGCTCGATAAATGAGAGGCAGCAATTTCTCTTTTGGTAAGCTGGCTAAGTAGACACCTATCAGATGCCTTGCAGAATACTTTACCTACCTGTTGGACTACAAGGCAGCAAGCTTGATTGTAGTTACATATCCAGGTTGCAGTATCTCTTTTCTGGTTTTGCTGGCAATAAAACTGTTACTTTTTATCTCTATCTGTCTGATTCTAATCAGAACTCCAAGGAGCTAGAAACATGATTTCTCAGTCTACTTAAAATGTACCACATGGTAGGTAGGTTGGCTAGGACTTGAGCTCAGGCTTCCAAATGACAAGCGAGAATTCTACTTTCTTTTTTTTTTTTTTTGAGACAGTCTTAAGCTGTTGCCCTGGGTAGAGGCTGTGGCGTCACTGCTCACAGCAACCTCAAACTCTTGGGCTTAAGCGATTCTCTTGCCTCAGCCTCCCCAGTAGCTGGGACTACAGGTGCCTGCCATAACGCCTGGCTATTTTTTGGTTGCAGTTGTCATTATTTAGTATGCTCAGGCCGGGCTGGAACTGGCCTCGGTGTTCCGAGGTGGCCAGCACCCTACTCACTGAGCTATGGGTGTTGAGTCTTAAGTCAAACTTAGATCTGTCACATTTAAATTAATGTTCAGTAGTCTTTGGTGTTTTTTTTTGAGACAGAGCCTCAAGCTGTTGCCCTGGCTAGAGTGCAGTGGCATCACAACTCACAGCAACCTCCAACTCCTGGCATAAGTGATTCTCTTGTCTCAGCCTTCCAAGTAGCTGGGACTACGGGTGCCTGCCACAATGCCTGGCTATTTTTTGGTTGTAGTTGTCATTGTTATTTGGCAGGTCTGGGCTGGGTTCAAACCCACCAGCTCAGTGCCACTGAGCTATAGGCGCCAAGCTGAGAATTCTGCTTTCTAATATGAGAGGTATGAGATGTTACCTTCATAAAGTAAGTTACTATATGGAGTAATATATAGTGGAGTAATCAGAGAACAAGAAAAAGCATCAACATTTAAAATTATAGCTGAATTAAATTTAATAGAAGAGTTAGAAGATAATGTTTAAAAATTCTCAAAAAAAACAGAGCCAAAAAATCAAAGGAAAAAGAAAAATGGGGTAAAAAACATTGAGTAAATCAGTCCAGTAGGAATAACAACAAACAAAAAACTTCAAAGAGCATAAAGCAACTAAAGGGGAAGAAATTATTAAAGAAAATTCTCCAGGACACAAATTAGTCTATAGCATGCCCTGCAAAATGTATTTTTAAAAGGGATCATTATTAAGGGGCATCATTGTGAAATTTTAGAATACCAGAAATATAGGCTGGGCACAGTGGCTCATGCCTATAATACCAGAACTTTGAGAGGCCAAGGCAGAAGGTTCATTTCAGGCCAGGAGTATGAGACCAACCTGGGTAACATAGTGAGACTTTGTCTCCACAAAAAATAAAAAAAAATTAGCTGGGCATGATGGTGTGCATCAGTAGTACTAGCTACTCTGGAGGCTGAGGTGAGAGCATGGGAGCTTTAGCCCAGGAGTTTGAGGTTATAGAGAACTATGATCACACCTTTGCATTCTAGCCTGAGTGACACAGTGTTTGTAGTCATTTCCTGTCTCCACTACTGGAATGCAAGCTTATTGCCAGTAAGTCCAGCAGAGCTCATAGTAGGTTCTCAGCAAGTACCTGTCAAATGGCAACATCTGCAAAAACTAAAAATAATGTACCAGTGTCAATACCAAGTGATCTCTAAGACAATCCGTTGGTATAGCAGGCAAAAAGGAAGAATAATCCAATGTTTTAGCTCAGAAAAGGAGTACAGAATCTAGCCCGTGACTCCTCCATCTCATCAATGCCTAACTTCACCTCTTCACTTTACTAAATTCATTTCCAAGATCACACTTTGTACCTTGCACCCCCAAACCTCACATATTCCTTTTTCTTTCATCCTATTATTCCACTTTTGCTACTCCCATTATACTTGCTCTTCCACCTCATGAAGACTTCTGAACCTTGGTTCTCTCATTTTCTCCCCATTAAGTCCTTCAACTATACCCCCAGCAATCTCCCAATGCTGCTCAATGACAGGCTCATTTCTTCTTGGGCAGCTAGGCACTTCCAGAGAAAAATAACACAATTATGCAGTTTGACACTACAATTCTCTGTATTGCAGCAAGACAATGATTTTTCTGAACCACAACCCTGAGTATATCACACCCTGTTTAAAGCCTTCCAAACTCTGGAATGCTGCAGGAGCTTTATTAACTGTTTCTCCAGCTTCACTTCTTAGAATTTCAGAACTCGTCTGGTCCCCCTTCCTGTCTTGCCCCTGTCCCTAAGATTTTCACTCGTTTCTCAGCTCTAAACTGGCTTCTGCTCTCATCCTGTGTAACTATTCTTAAAGTTAAAATTTACATCTGAATAGCAGATCTAAAAATTTTCAGTCTTGCTATTACTGTTGCATTTCATATGAAAGTTCTTGAAACTTTCTGTCCCCTTGGTTTCTACATTCTTCTCAGTCCTCTAATCATTTTTCCTGTCTTCTCCACAATATCGGTGGTGTCCAAAATCCTTCTTTGGCTCTGTGCTGTTCTTTTACTGTACAACTTATATGCTATTGACTCTCAAATACAGCCCAAGTCCAAGCTTCCCCCTCATAGTGATGGCTGTGTATATTACCACCTTCGGGCTATCATCTGAATGTTCTACTGGTACCCACTCTCAACATATTTCACTTCATTTTAAGCAGTCACTTAAGCCAGAGAAAGCTGATAGCTATCCTTGACAACTGTATTTCCAATTACTCCATTTAGTCAACTGTCAAGTCTTGATATTTTTATTTCCTAATACATTTGCAATCACGCCAATCTTTTCTCCATCCCTACTGACACTCTCAAATCTATCTTCCTCTATGTAGCAGCCAGAGTGAGTGCTCATTAATCCTATGCTTAAAGACACTTCAATTGCCTACCCATTAAAATGATCAAGTTGCATTATTACGACATTGTTAGTTATCAAAATTGCATACTTATGCCTCTACTTTCGGTAAGTTCATTTTTTTTTTTTTTTGGAGTCTCAAAAAAAAAAAAAACCAAAACAAACCAGATGAACCTACCAAAAGGAGGCATTAAGTATGCAATTTTGATATCTAAGAATCTCTGTGGCATCAGCTTGGCTCACAGCAACCTCAAACTTCTGGGTTCAAGTGATTCCTGTCTCAACCTCCTAAGTAGCTGGGACTACAGATGCCCGTGGCCACAATGTCTTGGTAATTTTCCTCCTTTTAGTAGACAAGATCTCAGACTGGTGGTCTCGAACTCTTGAGCTCAAGCAATCCTCCCGCCTTGGCTTCCCAGAGGGCTAAAATTACAGGTGTGAAACCACTGTGCTTGGCCTATCTTTTGCTTTATACTACATATACCCCACTTCTTCCATGCACTATGCTGTTCTCACTTTCAGAATTCCATCCTCCATCTCCCCATCCTACATTCTGAGATTTAAATATTTATATATATACACACACACACATATAAAATATAATTATGGCTTTCTTTAAATAAGCTCCCACATAATATGCTAAGTGATTTTATTCATCAAATTTCATTTTATACTGGTTTCAAAAACATGGTTTCAGAAAATGGCTTCTGACTTCCAAGTTACTCATTTTACTTATTCACATTTTAGTTTTCTACATCAAGAGAGGTGATAAAGAAAATAATCAAAATAAAAAAAAATACTGCATTTTCCCTTCTGTTTCTAGGATAACAAAATCTGAGAATATAAAAGTGGATCTTTTGAGAAGTTTTAGGAAAAAATCAATACAATTTAGTCATTAAGTAGCTTCCATGATCTTAAGAGATTACATAAGGACTTTCCAAAACGAAATCTTCCTCATAAGAGTAACTTATCTTGGAGATAAAAGCCCAGGGTGGCTCTTGACTCTTGTACTAAGTAGGTATGCAGCTTGAAGGTATCAACTCATTGAGTCTCAATTTCACCTTCTTAAAAAAAGAAAGGTTTGGGTCAGAAAAGAGTCTCTAAATCTGAAGTCCAGGAATTCCCAACACGGATCACACACAAGTGGGTGGGGGTGATCACGAACCCCTTGAAATTTTATGCCCAATTTTGGATACGAACTTATCCCATTTTCTAAGGAAACATTTCATTAGATTCTCAAAGGGGTTTATGAATGCCACAGTGGCCAAAAACATCTGGATTAAATGATTTCTCAGATTCCCTCATATTGCATGATTCTGTAAATTTTTAAACTATAGAATATGGAGATTCATTATTGGTTTCAGTTTTACAACAAACTTAGGTCATAAGGAATTATTTCTATTCTTTGAGGACCTAACTCTAGTAAGGTTAAGCCAAAATTACAATTCTGGGCAAATCATAATCAAAACAAACTTGACACTGACATTTCTTACTTAGTAGAAGAAAGGCCAATGCAAAGGGTGAGGACACCATATTTGATGAAGTAACATAAAATAACTTCTCATTTCCAAAGTACTATGTGGCTGCGTTTAAAAGACAGAGGCAAAATTCCATTCAAAAACTATCTCTAAGTTATATAATAAAAATCATAGCCTGTAGTCCACTTATATACAAGCAGTATGTAACACAAAAATTTACTAACCAACAAAGAAAATTTGATGCATCCTACGCATTCAGGTAAACTTCCATTGCCTTTTACTTTATAGTCTTCCACCTCCTATTCCATGCGTGGCATTTGCGAAGTCAAATTCAAAAGATTGGGGAACCTGTGCCTTGAAGTCACATGTGGCCCTCCAGATCCCCAAGCATGGGTCCTCAACCAAATCCAAAGTTCACAGAACAAAGTTCTATATTAAAAAGATTTGTTCTGCATTTAGTAAGTTTCACCTGTACCCTTCTAAGGTACAGTATCTTATAGGAGGTTCCAAATAAATGTTTACGAATAAATTATTTGTGTCACAAACAAATCCTGAGAGTTCTTCCCCCACTGTAGTGATAAGAAGTTATTGACCCTTGTTCAAGCAGAAAAAAATCAATATAATAATTCTTATCACAATAACATTGATGTTTGTGAGAAAGTAATGAACATTTGGGCCAATTGGTAGGATTTGTATCTGTTTTGTTTCCAGTTTGAAATCAAAGACATTATATCAGCCTGTGTTCTTATCTCTCACTTTCAGTAGTGTTGTAGGCTTCAGCTGGTATCTTTTTTAGTTACAGATAAAAATGGCCCTAGAGTGCAAAATCATGCTTCATTTCTGTAACAGAGATAAAAATTACCTTCTATTTCTCAATTTACTCATAACTTGCAGTTTGCAATTATTGAAAACATTATTAGTAAAAATAATATAAGTCATAATGATTTAATAAAATCATTTATTATTAAAGCCGAGTGTGTCTAAAAGAATCCTTAAGGGCCCTGATGCAGGTCACGTACTCATCAATTTGTTACATTTTCTACTTCTAAATGATAGTGTTGCATTCTCTAAGGGATAGTTCTATAAACATGTATTACATGGATACATGTAATTCTGTATCCTATTATTCAGAAAAATGCTAAATGTGAGAGCAAAACTTATATTTATAATGTATATAAATATACATATATATTACACACACACACACACACATATATATATAGTACACTTAGGGCAATTTTCCCCTCTTAGGAGAATACACAATTTAAAATATGTGTCACCAAGTAAAGGAATTATAGGATCAAATGACAGGTCTATTTTTAGATCTCTGAGTATTCTCCAAACATCTTTCCAAAAGGAACGTATTAGTTTGCACTCCCACCAGCAATGTAGAAGTGTTCCCTTTTCTCCACATCCATGCCAACAAGGATATTTGAAATTAAAACCTCCCTAATGGAGTAACCTATAGGAAACAATTTATATTTCTATACAATCTGCTTATCTAATTGTACATTCATTTTATAATATGTCATGCTTGAGGCTTTTACCAGAATATTAAAGGATTTTTATAAAATGATAGTAATTATAATGTTTGGTTCTGGAAAAAATATCTGACTTTATCAAATTTTACCTTTTACTGAACTGTTGAGCAAAATTTTTCATGAAGAACAAAAACTGTCTATTTCCAGCTGTTTATCCTCTCTTGCTTTAAATTGTCTATTTTTGTCAAATGAATTTATTCCTCATTTAAACATGTTTTGCATTTTCATTCCCCCGTGTCATTTTTCACATCATCATATTTGCCTAAAGTATCATTATTCTTATCTCCATTCCAATTATTCTTATCTCCATTCCCATTTTTATCCAAAAAAATCTCATGGACATTCTTTAATACACAGCTCAAATATTACTCTTTTCCCCCCCGATCTAAATGAATCTATACCTCATTGGAAATCCCACAGACCTTTTCTTGTCATATATTATGAGACTTACCTGTATAACCAAGTTGCTAATTCTATCCCCTTGCCTTTGTTGTTTGAAAACATGGGAAATATTTTATCTATGTGTGTATGTGTTTAGTTTTATTAATCATCATCTTCTCTGTGTATATAATAGACATTCAACTATTAACTTTCAATTAATTGCTCCTTACTCTACTTTGGAGTAATTGGACATTTAGTTAGTGCTACTATCATTTACATTCTAATAATTTACTAGTTCTTCCCAATTAAAACACTTTTTAAACTCAGCTTCCAGAGCACCCTTCTCGCCAATTTTCCTGTTCCAGTAGGTCCAAGAAATTAGGTTTCCTCCTCATTTCTTGTAACAATATAATGCAAGATGGCTCACCTCTTGACCATCTGCTATGTTCTATTAGAGTAATTTCCATTAAGATCTAATTCAGTTTTATTCCACAGTGTTATTCTTGGAATGACCCAGACTTTGTACTGAGTGCCACACTCATAACCAAGTTTCGGTTGATCCATTCACTTGAGAGTGCTAACAGAGCTCTTACACCAGTGAGTCACTCCCACCATTTCTTCTCAGGTAAGAACAACATCTAACTATTTTCTAATTCAAAAGACTTGGAGTTACCGTTACTTTACTCTTTCTCCCTACTCCACATCAAGTGTGTTAAGAAATACTATTGGCTCCAACTTCAAGATACATCTAAAATGAATCTAAAATATGACCAATGGACTCATCTCTACTTCTAAACTACTGCTTTAATACACTCTAAGTTCTCTTAAGTTTTATTGCAATGAAGTCTTGATTTATTCCATCCCTTTCTTTTGTCTATCCTCAAAATACCAGCCAGAGTGATTCTACTAAATAGTAAATCCGATTATGTCTCTTCTCTACTCCAAACCTTCCAGTAACTTCCATATTACTCTAATGAAAGCCAAAATCACTGAAGGAATCAGTGAAATCCGATGAGATCTTGCCCCATGTCAGCAGTCAGACCTCCTTTCCTCCATTTTTCCCTCACACCATGATGGCCTCCTGTGTGTGGCTCAAAAATCCGAGGCATGTTTCCACCTGTTGGACTTATCTCTGCTATTCTCTCTGCAATGTTCTTCCTTTAATGCAAGTGAATCTCTTACACACTTACACTGGGTCTTTACTGAAATCATCTCTTTTCACTCTGAGTGCTTCCATCTTTGCCCTTTGTAAAAGTGGAAAACTGTACACATGAAACTGCCTGCTCCTGTTCCCTCCTTAATTTTTCTTCAAAACACTATGCTCCTTGAATACACAAAGTATTTTGCAAATATATTTTTTAAAGTCATTCTTTTCTTTCCATTGGTCAAGGAAACTCCACAAAGGTAGGGATTTCCATTAGTTTTACTCACTGCTGTACTTCGGGTACCTTGAATAACAAAATACATCTAAAACTAGTGTGTAGTAGGGGTGTCCACATATTTTGTTGAAGAAAAAATACGTTGAGAAATGAAGTAATTCAAACAAAATTGCTAAATAACTTATCAACATTTGAGGGCCCCAATTTCAGACCTGTTACAGCTTTCTCAATCTTCTGATGCAGAGGAAAACTGGCCCCTTTGTTATTATTATCATCATTATCATCATCATCATCTTTGTCCGTCCTAACAAAACTCAGACCTATCTGCATACGAATGTTTAGGTCAACAATAGACTGCATATACAACAGTGGTCCCGTGAGATTATAATATCATAGTTTTACTGTATCTTTTCTATGTTTAGATACACAAATATGTGCCATTATGTCACAATTGCCTATAGTCTTCTGTACAGGGATGTGGTATATAGGTTTGTATCCTAAGAGCAATAGCTATATCATATGGCATTGGCATGTCATAGGCTATACCACTTATGCCTGTGTAAGTACTGTGTTATATTCTCATAATGATGGAACCATTTAAGGCCCTTTTTCATTGAATGTATCCCTGTTATTAAGCTACATATGACTGAATAGAGAAGTTATTTTATTGAAGAGGAAAACTATGGAAGTTTACTCTTTCAAATAACCAGAAAGTCACTGAATAATTGAATTTGTTTTTATTTGAGAAACATCTAGGTTTTAGTTGCTGTTCTCCTATGTATTAATTATGTAACTTCATTCTGAGCCTCTGGACCTGAGCTATAAAACTGGAGTAATAACATATTCTCAGTGACTCTTACAAAGGAGCTGAGTAAATAAAACAGAACAACCAGTAAAAACATGATTCGATTATCAAAAAGCAATAAATAGAACATGGAAAACTGAATATACAGATATCATAGTTTAGGTTTGCTATAATTCTGTGAAAAAAAATAGTATATTTCCTGTAGAGGAATGGACGCCATGCTTGTAAAGGACAATTACTGATTCTTTTCACATTGAAAGGAAACGCTGAGAACAGGACAGTCTCTTGGCAAGTCTAGAGACGTTTTGTGACTTGGGGGCAGTCCCCCAAGTAACTCAGTGTTCCGGAATGAGGTAAGGTTGGTCACTCACTAGTATGCATGTGTTAAACATTGATGCTTAGTAGTTCTTCATGAGGGTTGCGGGAAAAGAACACGTGAGGAGAGCATGTGGCAATCCTTACTCAAGCGGCCCTCCTATGTAATTACCTTAACTCTCCACACCTGTTGTGTATAACCTTAATAAATAGCCATTGTGGAGGGGGCACGGGGCTACCCTGCAATTAAGGTTAGCCCACCTCCTGCAAGCTTATACTTCTAAACCATGTCACGCCTGGTTCCTTCCTGCCATGACCTAGACCAGGTCCATAAGGGCTGTGACAATTTCCGTCTGTATAGAGAGCTTACCGTCAGTGATTTTTAGATGTCTGCCTTATCATAAAGTTAATTTGTGGCAGACGTAGTAAAAAGTTCTTTTGAATTATAAAGTAGATCATTTTCCACCAAAATAAATATTGTTGATGCCTAAAAACAGGCATTGTAGGTTTGCCTGATTTACAGAACCTGGAAAATATGTCATTTTCCAATAATAAAATTAACAATAGCAACAATAGTATCTAACACCTTTCAGCCCATACTATACATCAGATGCTACTCCGTTAATACCATTTACTATTTCATTTAGTTCTCAACCCTTTGTACTTGCAACTATAATCATCTCCATTTAAAAATGAGAACAAAACAAGCATAGAAAGATGAAATAATTTGCACAAAGGAAAAACAGTCAAGTGGAGAAACTTGTGTGCTAATTTAGGCAACTTTTTAACACAAAACTAATTTCAATTTAAAATTAGGAACACATTATTTTTTAAAGCCAACCACTAGAACTAACTGAGAAAGTATGGAGAGAATTAAAAACAGAATAACTGATGCTGCGGTAACATTCTTTAGCACCTGGTTACTTTATTGCAAGTTATTAAGTAAGAAATGTCTGTTTTCCTTAAGTATTAAGTTTGATAGTTGATATTTCTGACATCTCACTTTAACACTTCTTGTTTTATTGTTATTGTGATGGTGCATCCTCATTCTTTCAAACACACATTTTGTCTTGGGATTATCTTTTGATTTTTTTTTAGAGCAATTTTTGTGAAACCACAAGTCAAAAATTTGCATGACTTTTGAATACTAGTTGCATCCTGAAACCAACGTAGGGCAGACCGGTTCAAATTTCAGTGAAATGTTTAGGAAGGGTGTGGCTAATGAATGCACAGTACCTCAATGGCTTGAGAAGTTCTCTTCTGGTGATTTTAATCTTGGAAATGAATCATGCGGGTGAACTGAGATGAAGGTGTATAATAATGAACTGGAAGCTGTAGTGGAAACAAATCCATCTCAACCTACACATGAATTAGCAGCAAGGTTTGCCCTTACCGTTCCAATAATCTTAGACCGTTTGAAACAGATTGGCAAGGTAAAAAAGCTGGCTAGATGGGTTCCACATGAATTAAATGAGCATCAGAACAGAAATCATCTCAAAGCTTGCCTTCCTTTGCTGTAATGACAAAAAGGTGAACAGTTTCTACACTGTATTGTTACATGTGATGAAAAACAGATTATTTTTGACAATTGCAAGCATTCATCACAATGGTTGGATAAAGATGAAGTGCTGAGACACAGTCCAAAACCGAATACTCATCAAAAAAAACTAATAGTGTCTGTCTGGTGATACAGCACTGGCATTGTCCACTACACACAGGGGTGTCCAACCTGGAGCCTGGGGGCCAAATGCTGATTTTTGTGAGGACTTCTTTTGCTTCTCTGTGGTGTGGGATATCATGAAAAATATGCGCAGACTTTTTTTTTTGTTTGTTTGCTAATCAGCTTTCATTAGTGTTTGGGTATTTAATGTGTGGCTCAAGACAACTCTTATTCTTCTAATATGCAGACACCCCATGCATGACAGAGTCGTGAAACCTGGTCAACTAATGGCAGTGGATGTCTACTGCAACCAGTTGGATGACATGATGAGGATGATAGTGGTTAAGCAGCAGAGAGTGGTCAAAAGAGACAGCCCAATCCTCTTGTAAGACAATGGCATCACACAAACGCTGCTCAAAGTACAGAGGCTAGACCTGGAAATTGTGTCATCCACCATATTCAATAGATCTTGCACTAACTGAGTACCACTTCTTCCAGGCTTTGGATCATTTCTTGCAGGAAAAATACTCAATTCTCAACAAGCTGTCAAAAATACCTATTGTGATTTCCAGGCTTCTTTGCTCCTGGTGTACAGAGAATACTGGAGAAGCAGGAATCCTATGTACTCAATTCTCATATGAGGACAGTTGATTACATAGTACATGGTGGGGGGGTAAGGGGAGAGCAGAGAGGAAAGGAAGGAGAGAGGTGGGGGAAGGACAGAAAAGAGAGAGGAAAGGTTGGGCAGAAGGGAAGAGAAGAGAGAGGGAAGGAGAGAGGGGTTGGGGGAAGGGGAGAAGGGTTGAGGGAAGGGGAGAGCAGAGAGAGGGAAGGAGGGAGGGGGTTGGAGGGTCATGGTATGTGACACACCTTTTGGGAGTAGGACACAATTATGAGAAGGACTTTACCTAACAAAAGCAATCAATGTAACCTGGTTCTCTGTACCCTCAATGAATCCCCAACAATAAAAAAAATAGATGGCAAAACTGTGTCAGCAGTGCAGGCACAGACCGATTGACTGTACTGCTTCTTTTCTGAGATATAATAAACTAAACTTTTGACTCAAATTTGGACATTTCATATTCAATGACCTAATATTTAGTTGTGAAGGACTCAGTCTCATCAGTAACCCACTCGCCTTGGTAATTGCTTCCACCAACTGGCTCAGCTTAATATCAGAGAGTAATAGCTCTAATTCATTCCTGATGAACAAGAGCCAATAGCAGTGTTATGACAAATATCCATCTAATTGGAAGCATCACTGCTTGAAGTCGTTTAAAAAGAATCACTTGAGGATGTTCTTTCAGAACTGATCCTGCACTGACAGAGCGGGGCAAAGATGAATGAACAGGCGCATGTCTCCATCTACCTCTGACAGTTCTTTTCCTCCTGATAAACAGCTATTTGAGCAGAGAAGAAAAAGCGCTTAATCTCCCTCTGACTTTTCTCCATTTGGATGAGGACACTACAATGGTTCTAAACTGTCACAGTGAAAAGACTCAAGAGAAGAGTGAGGGAATCTAATAGACAGCTCATTGTACTTGACAAAAAACTAAGGAACAGTTTTAAAGTATGCCTGTCTCATGTCCAGTAGAGATTTCTTACAAATTATCATCATCATCATCATCATAATTGTGGCAGTTGGTAGCAAGTGTTGAGCACATACTATTGAGAGAGGACACCCGAGGAGGGTGAGGTCTGGGAGAACAGGTCTTCTCAAGGAGAGCACAAGGATACACTTGCAGGGTCCTCTCCATGGGGACTCAGCCCTTAGAAATTTGTAAACGTAACTTCCTGGAACTTGGAAATTTCCAAGATCTGTGAAATACTGTAATTCTAGGGGCTGGAATAGCATCTCCACTTGATTCAAACTGGCCAATGAGAAGGGTACCTGTGGGGTGGAACTTTTTGACTGTCGATAAAAAAGAGAAAGATCAAGCCAGACGGGGAGCGCGGCCATTTGGAATTCTTCTATGCCATAAGCTTCAGGCTGGTGAATAAAGCCCTTCCTCATATAAACGTGGTGTTTGGGTGCTCTTTCTCTCCGTTGGGTCTTGTCTTCCTGCAACACTATGAGGTCAATATTCTCATAGGCACATTAAATGATTTCTTTTGATTCTGTGTCATGAAGACAATTTTAGTAATGCCATCGGTTAGTTAGAACTAGTTTGGATAAACATGATGTCCCTAAAAATATAATCTATGTGAGGGAGACTTATCACACTAAAGAAAGAAGGAATTAAATGCTTGGTCCCAGATCACTTAAATGAAATGAAGAGCCCCTACCTGAAATTTCCCCAGCTCCCTTGATTTCTGTGAATTTATCCTTAATTGACATATTTATTTAATTGTAGGAATGTCAAGCTCTTCTCAAACTAGAAAATGCTATAACATAGTGATTCTTTCTTGCAAATGCATGTTTTTAAACAAAAACTAAACCTGATAAAAGTCTACAACTCTATTGAAGGAGAGGAGGTGGGTGACCACCCAGGATTAGGGCAAGTAGACAAAATATTATCCAAATATAAAATTATATTTATAGAATTATATGATGTTATATAAACAATCTTATGATATAATAAGGTGTGAAAAAGGAAATTTCAAAATGACACATAGCCTATGATTATGTACACGGTGTATGTCTGTCCATGTACAAGGATTAGATAGATAAACAAAAAGAATTTTCTCATCATTAGTTGTAAATGGTATAAGTGTGAGACAGATGAATAAAAATGGTGATCTAGGAGCAACTTGCCAGCACATCTCTCCCAAGGGAAGAAGAGAAAATCTCAGGCAGCTCCTTCCTACGGATCTCTCTTCTCCAAAACAATGATGTGGAATCAGAGAGAAGCAATGGAGGTGTTGCAGGAAGACGAGGCCCAACGGAGAGAAAGAGCACCCAAACACCACGTTTATATGAGGAAGGGCTTTATTGACCAGCCTGGAGCTTACGGCATAGAAGAATTCCAAATGGCCACGCTCCCCAACGCTTCCTTTTTTATGGATAGTCAAAAAGTTCCACCCCACGGGTACCAGTCTCATTGGCCAGTTTGAATCAAGTGGGAGATGCTATTCCAGCCCCTACAGAATTACAGGATTTCACAGAACTTGGAAACTTCGAAGTTCCAGGAAGTTAAGTTTACAAATTCCTAAGGGCTGAGTCCCCATGAGAGGACCCTGCAAGTGTATCTTTGTGCTCTCCTTGAGAAGACCTGTTGTCCCAGACCTCACCTTTCTCAGAGGGACATTTAGTGTGGAAAAAACAAAAGCTGGTGGTGCACTATATTAACAAGATAAAAGTCCACATGGAAAAGAATAGGAGGATAGAGTGTTGGGGCGCTGCTCTCACCCTACTGACGCTATGTGGTCCAGGGAGTATATATCCCTCCACCGCCCCATATCTCTCCCTTGCCTTACCAGGGACCTACCTAAAGTCTGTGTGGCACCATTGCACACAGACAATGTGTGTGGGGGTGGCAATGGGGGTGGGGGTGGGAATGGGGCAGCTGCAAAGCCACCCTGAGCTTTCAGTTGCACAGCAGCAGGTTGGCACTAGGCCGGGGAGGAAGGGGACTAAGTGGAGGTTCCCCTCAGTCATGCATTGGGACTGGAAGCCAAACACCCCTTCACCTGAAGCACAGTGGGATGTGGGAATAAACTGTGGCATGGCAGGCTATCACTGGGAAGCTTTGGGTGACTGCTGCAGGAGCTCCGTGGAGGGGTGGGAGAACTCCAAGGTCCCTAGGCCACGGGAACTGAACTTCACTTGCAGGACATGGTATCCACATAGTTCCTGCACCTGCAGAACAGCCTGCCACTTGCTTGGTCCCAACTGCCTCTGGTCTGCTCAGCCCTGCCCCACCCTCCAGTTCAGATTAGCACCACTGCCTTCTTGGTCTTGATTCTGGCTGAAACCCCCTGCTTACTAGCTCAACTTCATGCTTCTCCTCAGTCCTGGCTCTGAGGCTCTGAAGAGCTCTGTGCCTCCTGAGCTCCTGCCAGGCCCATGGCACTATCTGAAAGACTCCAGCACTGTACCTGGACCACAATACCCTATGCTGGAGACTGTACCACCATTGCAGGGATGGAGAACTTCTCCCAAGTCCATCACCATACCAGGGATCCCAATCCTTGAGCTCCCAAGGACCTAGTTCAAGGAAACACAGTCTGGGAAACACACACCTATGTTTAGTTAGTCCCATCCAGCTGCTACTGTCACCTGTGCAGGGAGACTCCAGGTAGAGCAATTTTTACATCAGCCTCAGGGAAGAGGGTCTATCCCAATTCCCAACTGGAACATCCTACAACCAACTGGCAAACTATCCCACACCCAAAACAAACAGCCTCAGCACAGACATGAGCAGAGATAACCACAGGTGAACAGAAAAAATCCGAACAGCCATATTACAACATCCGCGTCTTCTTCCAGGTCAACATTCCATAGTAAGGGAGAAAAGTGCCATCTAGCGACCTCCCCATCTTCTGATCAAGTAGGAGAGTTTCCAGCAAAGAAAAGGCACCCTGAAAATCTACTAGCCCTGTTCTGAGAAAAGAGGTTTCAGATCAGATGATAACAAACCAGCAAAAGAATGCTGGAAACATAAAAAATGAAAACAGAGCAACATTCCAGAGGAATCACAATACAGCAATAGCAGTATACTCCATTCACAAGGACAGTGTCTAAATGACAGAAACAGAACTTAGAATATGGATGGCAAATAAGATGCATGGAATTAAAAAGAAGGTTGAAAAACAATAAAAATGTATTTTAGGGAATGAATGAAAAAAATGACTAAATAACTAGACAACATTCATTGCAGCACAATTCACAATTGCAAAGGTATGGAATCGATCCAAGTGCTTGTCAATTCATAAGTAGATTTAAAACATGTGGCATATGTATCCCATGGAATATACTCAGCCATAAAAAGGGATGAATTAATGCCTTTTGTAGCAATTTGAAATAACTGGAGACAATTATCCTCCTAAATGAAGTATCTCTAGAATGGAAAAACAAAACCCACAGATACTCTCTAATAAATTGTAAGTAACTTATATCTACACAGATACACAGAGAAGAGTAAAGGACATTGAAAATCAAGCAGTGGGAGGACATGAAAGGGAAGGCAAATAACCACCCAGTGGAGTAAGTGAACGCCACTTGGGTGATAGAAATATTTATAGCCCTGACTCAAGCCATGTATCAAAAACATCTGTACTTCCTTAATATTTTGAAAAAATTTAAAAGATTGCTTTTTTTAAAATTATCTTTATCATTAAGTCAGAGCTGTGTACAATAGTGCAATCAAGGGGTACAATGTGCTGGTTTCATATACAATCTTAACTATTTTCATCAAACTAATTAACATAGCCTTCCTGGCAATTTCTCCATTATTATATGAAGACATTTGTATTCTGTATTTAGCAAGGTTCACCTGTACCCTTTTAATATGCACCGTAGGTGTGGCCCCACCAATTACCCTCCCTCCACTCAACCTCCCCTCTCCCCTCCCTACCCTTACCCCTTTCTCCATATTCTTGTGTTATAGTTGGGTTATACCCTTCATATGACAGCTATAAATTAGCTTCATAGTAGGGCTGAGTACATTGGATACTTTTTCTTCCATTCTTGAGATAAATAGGACATTAGTGTCTTTACAAAATTGTTTGTGGTATACATTCTCAATTTTATTTCACTTTAAAAGTAGCATAATTATACTTCTGAAATTCAAAGAGAGGTTCTGATCTTGATGCTCAGGTAAATATGGCTGAAAATTATCTCCTCAATGCTCACTATAAATGAAACATTTTAAAATTATTATGTCTTCTTTGCATAACTATAAAAATCAAACCACACATGCCAGTTGGTAATTAATTCTTAAATATTCAATTTTTCCCTTGGAAATTGCCTTACTATAAAGGATGAATAACTCAAGAAATGAAAAATGCCTTAATTAATTTACTTGTCCATTCATTCAACATACATTAATTAACTGCTCATTCTGTTTTAGGTATTATTTTAGGAGCTGTGGATTCAACAAAAGATAAGAGCATATTTGCAGCTAGCTTTGTACTTTCAACAGTCCAGAATATAAGGAATTTAACTCGATGATAAAGGAAAGGGATGAAGGAAAAGCTTGAATCTAATTTGATATCGTCATCCCCACTGAAAGTACAGCCAAGTAGAGAAAGGTTGCAAAGTCTTGTTCCTGCCACAGATTCTTAAGCAGATGTTTCCAGAATTAAATGTTGTAGGAAACAATTTAGAAACATCATAGTTTTCTCCTCAGCTCCCTTCATTTAATCCTATGTCATTGGACCATATTTTGGCAGAGAGAAGTCATCGTGATGGCAAAAACTTGTTTATTTCACCCCTTTCTTCTCAGACACCAAGGACAATACCTGCACCACGTCCCTGAGAGACCAGTCAGACAGTTCTAATCACATGAACAAGGGCTGCACTGTCATGCAACAGAAATAAGTCAGGCTTGTTTCTGTTTCTCAAGGGCACTTGTCTATTATGTGGCTAAGTGTATTGATTTACAAAATACGTATTATGTATTAGACACATAACACAAGCTATTATTTTAATCTTATGCTATGACAGCTCCATCACAGCCATGCCTCGTTCTCCTCATCTGCAAATCTGTGACAAAAATAGTATGTCCCTGCTGGGCTTGTTGTGAGAATTAAATTCGTAATGTAAATAAAGAGTTTTTGGAAAAAAATCTAGCCACAAAGTATGTACTATACATGTTTATAATAGTATATTATTGTTATTATTATTATTATTATAACTCATAGCAAAATTTGACAAAGATTTTCATATCTTCCTTTAACTCAGCAGGAAACATTGCAGGACTTATTTGACAAGCAATTTGACTTAATGCTCACAATGCCGACGTGATGAATTTCCTTTGTTTGCTTGTCTTAGATGAGGCCCTCGTTGTTCCTCTTTGGGCTTTGTCAGTAACTCCCTTCTGATCTCTCCTTTTCTAGTTTTAGCCATTATCCTTTATAACTTCCACACCATTTTGGAAATGTTTTTCAGACATATCAAATAACATTACTTCCTCTGCCTTAAAACCCGAGTAGCTCTCTATTACGTTCAGAATCAACTGCAAGGTTCTTTAAAGAATGTTCTACAGCGTCCACATGACGTAGGCTTCTTCTGTGTTCAAATATTAGTCAAAACTCTGGACAACAGGATTAAGATAAGCTGGTCCAAAAATCAGAAAGATCTAGGTTCAAATCCAATTATGGGTGGTGGAATTACTCCCAAACTGTTTTCCTTCTTTAAAGCTTAGCATCTTATCTGGAAAATGGGAATCATAGCATTGAAAACATAATTTATTGTACACCTAATAGACTCTTCAGTGGGTGATGTTTATTATTATCATTATCCTGTAAATGAAGATGAAAGTATTGATGTTTCTAATTCTAACAAAGAGGAAGAGCTTGATGGAGAACTGGTAAAAATACTTTTCGTGGGACACTGCTGCTGATAATACAAGCACAAGCACCCAACACATTCAGAAGATTACATATGCTAAAAATTGCCACAAAGATCCAAGGTATAAAATGTCTAATGGCACATAGAACAGAATTGACTGGACTCAGGTTTCCAAACCAGGGTGATTTTGTTTGAAGAAAAAATTCAATTAGAGATGTGATAATTATTTTTTTCTGTATTGCAATAAAAAATAAGACCTGAACAAAGATAAAGTTAGAGTAATAATGATAATAATTTTAATACTATGTAGATCAAAACAGGTTTATAGTGAATTTACTGGTAATAAATAGTAATATTCTATACTTGACTCCTCTCTGTAAGAGGAAATATTAAGAACTGCTTCTGATTTTTACAAAGTCTCTCAGAATCTGCTTGCTCTCATATAGATTTTACACATGATTTTGACTAATATAGGTTAACTGACAGAATATTTTAAAATGCTCTGTGATTAATCAATGCTGTTTCATTTAGTGATCAGAGATATCCCGTGAGATTTCAAGAATTGTTTTGTTAAATTAAGATTATAAGCATGAAAACTCATCCAAGCTCAAGAAGTATGTGAGTAAGGGGAAGTTACATGAAAATACTCAAAAATACCAGTTTCACATTAGTGACACTAAGCTAACTTCCAGCTATTTTCAATTTGGCAGCATCACCTGGGGATTAAACAAATTGCTTCGCTTGTTTTGACCCATATATACTCATATTAGGTAAGATCATACTTCTGGCACTCAATTTAAATGCTCAATAAAGTATTCCTTAAGGACCAAGAAGTATGCTAAATACTAAATATAAGAGAAACACCACAACAGTTCTTCTTAATTTTATAGGGGCTCCTAAACTAATTAAGAGAAGGTGATAAATTGTGCAATGCCAAAGCATGAAGATTGCTTAAACACAAGAGTTGGAGACCAGTCTGACTAGGAACAAGATCCAAGCTCTACCAAAAATAGAAAAGTTGTCTGAGAGTGGTGTCATAGTGTCATTCAGGAACATAGACCCAGCTCCCGAAAAGGCTGAGGCAGCAGGATGGCTTCAGGTCAGGGTTTGAGACTGTAGTGAGCTCTGATGACACCACTGCACTTTAGCAGGAGAGACAGAGTAAGATGTTGTTAAAAACAAAAAGAGAGAGGGAGAGAGAGAAGGAGATAAAAAATAAACATAATATTTTATTTGTGATAGTGTGTATATGGGATAGAAAAAGGTACCTATCTGGTTATCAACAGCAGGCACAAAAATGGTAGTATACAGATAAGAAATGCTTTCGTCATTAATATTTGCCTTAAAAAGCTCTAAAACTAAAAACATTCACCAATGCCTCAGCAATACATTTGGACCATATATATTGAGGAAAAGATCTTTTATTCTCATCTAAAAATTGTGAGATTATTTTTGTTATTTTCGAGAGTAACTTTACTGACCTCCCTGGTGAAATAGTTGACCTTCAATATGGGATCTTATAAATCTGGAAGATTTCTAAAACATAGATACAGTTTTGACAGCTTCATAGGAAAGAAGGCAAAAAAAAAAAATTGAATAAATAAAGAAGTTGGCTCTGGTGTTAAGAAACTCACAGACTGAAACAGTTGAGGTTTGCTGACTTTATTAAGTCTACTCTGGATAATTTGGCTAAGATCTCTGTTTGCCAAGAGTGTTCAACTGAGAGAATGACAGGGGTTCTTGGCCTGGCTGCCTTTCTGCGTGCTGGAAAGGACGACAATGAAGAGGAAGGCTTAGAAAGGATGTTGCCAACCCTAACATGATTCTGCAAAAATCTGATTAGTTTGATCCAATAATTTTGACCCAGAAATAATACTCCAGAAAAGATGACTTTGCACAGCCCTAGAGCATAAGTAAAGGCAATTTTCCAATTCCTAGTAATCTTAGTCTACAAACGTATTAATATTTAACAACATTGGACATCTGGCTAATGATTTGTCAATGGCAAGAGATGGCAAAAAAGAAAAAAAACAGACTTCTGTACTTCTGTATCTTTCCTATTCATCCAAATTTCGATAATCTCAGCATCACTATGCACTTGAATCCTGTATTGATGCTCATTTTGTCCACTGAGATAGTCACATTCTCCTAAGAGCAGTCTTCCTCTTTTCCTGGTCATATCCTACCAAATCAGCAAGTCAAGTTTCTATTTTTTTTCTCCTTATCAATTTATCAATTTATTCTAAGTTGCCACAAAAATTAAAGCAAGATAACCTTTAAATAAAATGCAGTACACACAGCCATAAAAATAGTGAACATTTTTAACACGATTCTACCTCTCAAAATGTACAATCACTGGAGTCCTGATGCCTCCAATTTTAAAGCTTATAAAACAGGTACCAGTCACATGTAGGTGCATAGAAATTCTTTTAGAATTCCTGCCAAGATAAATCTCTGCTGTTAAAAAAGAATTGGCAGTGGCAAGCAAGAATTTCAAGATCTTCAGGAAAAGGAGAATAATAAACACCTTTCCCTTTCTTCTAGGGAAAGGTGTTTGTTATTCTTTTATAATCTATTTCTCACAAGCAGCCATCCTTACTTGATAGTTATCAAGTAGGCAAAACCACAGTGTTAGAATCTGCAAGTAAATGTAATGGAAGAGTTCAGACAACATTGGGTGGTGCCCAAAGTTTCAATAATCCACACATATGAATCAGATTTCAAAACTTCAGCCTGAGCATTGCATTATTTACTAGAGAAAGATCCTTATCAATTAATTCTATTGGATGGGTTTTGGAAATACAGGCAAATGGTTGGTGTAACATTTAGAATATTATGGCTATTCTAACTTGTACATCTGAATCATGCATGACTATTTTTACATCGAAAAGTTTTGATTATTAATGAATTTTGTTTCTAAAAATAGTTTATTCCCCATTGTTATAAAATGATGCAAAATAATCCTTACGATGAAAACTTAGAAATGAGACCTACCTGGAATATCAGAATAAATTCTAGTTGTTGTTCTTCCTGCTCTAGGATGCAGTGAAGTTCCTTGGAAGTAGTTCCACCCTTTCTCACCTTGCTTTTAAGCTTCATTCACTGCTAATAGAGCATTGTACAGTTGAGGGCTAACGTTTTATCTTTATTGAGGCAAGCTCTTTTGTGTATCCTGCCTCTTGCCCCGAGAATTATGAGCTTTTCCACTCTGGCTAGTGGGAGCAAAAATTTTTCCTAAGCAAAAAGTAAGGTGTGGCTCAGTGAGTAGGGCACCAGCCCCATATACTGAGGGTGGTGGGCTCAAACCTAGCCCTAGGCAAACTGCAACAACAACAAAAAATAGCCGGGCGTTGTGGCAGGCACCTGTAATCCCAGTTACTCGTGAGTCTGAGACAAGAGAATCACCTAAGAGCCCAAAAGAATCACCTAAGCCCAAGAGCTGGAGATTGCTGTGAGCTGTGGTGGTACAGCACTCTACAGAGGGTGATAAAAAAAAAAAAAAGAAGGGCAGAGTATTACTTCCTCTATTATGAGGGTGCTTGTTTGTTTTTGTTTTAGTTTTTTGCGAGAAGCCACAGTATTTTCTTTAGGCTCTTTCACTGATCACCTGAACAGTCGAGGAGAAAGCCCCGCAGGTCTCTGGATCAAACCCTCTTCTCTTATCCCTCCCTGTCTCCTCTCTCATTGACTCTCTCCCCCTCTCAGTTCCCCCCTCTCCCCTCACCTATCTCTCTCTTCTGTCTCCGGAGCTCTCTCCTCTCGGACGTCCTCTTTTCTCAAAGTTTACCCCTTTGGCCTCCCTGGACTCCCAGCTCTTTGCTTGAGTCTCCCTTCCTCATGGCCAGGTCTGTAAGGTTCCTGTGACTAAGCTGCAACAACTGTACAGTCTGCGTTTGTTTTGCTCAGTAACTTTCTCTCTTCCCTCTCTCGTTAACAGTGTTTTCGACACAACACGTTGTCATGTGTTTTTCTCCTTTTTTTAGTTGGTTCAAACAAAAACTTATAATTGATCCCTTTTACTTTATTTTGGTGAAAAGCAGAAATAATTGAAAACATTTTAATGTGTACACTTCTCGTTATTCGTAAATGCCTCCATAGTAAAGCTCGGATTTTTTCTTATGACTCCTCAATATAAGCCACATGTTCTATTCATTCTAAGTTATTCACTGCCCCTTAATACACCTCATATTTAAATGTGTGTTAAGCCTCATAGGTTGGAAAAACTAGTGGTCTTGCCTGGGCTCATTTTCATTAAGGAAATGCTACTACACACTCCTAAGAACTTAGAACTCTTGGGTTTCGGCGCTGGTTATCTCAAGCCCAGGGGGAAAATATCACCTTTCATTCAGAAATGTTTCTTCACTGCTAAAATTACAAGGTTTGCACTAGATGAGCAATTTTCCCGGAATAAAGGTAGTGAAAGAAAAGCGTCTCTATGGGGAGCTGTCCAAAGTCCTAGTCACTTCTCTCCTCAGAATCATAGAACTTTTTTTTTTTTTTTTTTGAGACAGAGCCTCAAGCTGTCGCCCTGGGTAGAGTGCCATGGCATTACAGCTCACAGCAACCTCCAATTCCTGGGCTCAAGCGAGTCTCCTGCCTCTGCCTCCCAAGTAGCTGGGACTACAGG
>CAUYRH010011836.1:0-19978 GCA_963574655.1 Perodicticus potto | reverse complement strand
GGAAATTACAAACATATTTCACTTATAAATGAGGATGCAATATCCTAAACAACATATTGACAAGTTGAATTAAAAATTAATGTTTAAGTAATGTACTTTGGTCAAAATTGAATCCAATTTATGTGAGAATTAGTCACTATTTTCTTTCCATTTTTTTTTGTTTGTTTGTTTTCTTGAGAAGGGTACTGGTGAAACTTATTAAATGTAGAATATCAATGTCTTCATATAGTGATTATGAAAATGCCATGAAGGCTATGTTTAACAGTTCGACCAAAATATTTGAGATTGTATATGAAGTCAGCACATTGTGCCCCATGATTGCACTAATGTACACATTTATGATTTAATAAAATTATTTTAAAAAATCAGTTTTCCTAGTAATATTGAGCAATGCCAGAATTTCAGCATGCTGTGTTTGAGGATAATAGAACTTATGTCACCGAGGACCTGGAAGGATCCCATCCTAAAGAGGCAAAATACTAACCTTTACAACTAATTTCAGTGCATATCCTTTAAAGAACTGGGGAAAGTGAAATGCCTTGTCTTTAAAATGACCCATCTTAAAATTGCCTGAAAAGTTTTGATGAGAATTACTTTTCATACATCCTAGAGAAAATTATAATAATCCACATCTGTAAGATCAAGTATTGTGATACAACTCTAGTGAAAGCTGTTTTAAGGATGGGATATGAAAGCAGACCTACAAAGGTGGAAGTTCCTTTAGTAACCTGTTTCACTTATAAATACCTAGACATATCTGAGATTAGAGATTTAGTTTTTAATTTTATTGAATGTCTTCACTTACATTTATTCTTTTCAGAGATTGGCCTCCATCTATCCACAGTCTCTCAGTCTCTTTTGCCCATCACATACTTTGAATCCCCAAGATACACTTCTCCTCTGCTTATCACATAAAAACTTTCTTCTTTAATCACTTTCACATGCCCCAAGATCCCTATTAGAAACTAATAAACGACAGAGCTGAATGTTAAATGCAGTCTACTTCTCTTTGAAATAGAAGGGAACAAAAAATAAGCCAAAAAGATCTAGTCAAGGTCATGAGGGTACACTGAGGATTTGACCATGGTGTACTTAATATTGGTCTGTCTGACAGGTCACATCAATTCAACTACGCTTTATAGGTGACTTCTGTGTGATAGACATTTTCTTGAATTCTGAGCATCCATAAATAAATAAGACACAGTTCTTGTGAACAAGGACCTCATGTTCTAGTTTGACGTCAAAATGATTAGTATCGCAAAATGTAAAAATAGAATATACTGATGATTTTGTTCACAACAGCCAATTCTTATTACTATATTCCAGAAATAATTTAAATAGATATACCTGTAGTTTATCATTTAGTCTTTAAAATAAATGATATTATCATTCTCTGTTTGTGAACTGGACTCTGTGGAATAGACAGATTAAGTAATCTTCCTAGAATCACAGCACTCATGACTAATGGAACTGTGATTCAAACCCAGCACTCTGAGTCCAGATTGTAAAGACATAATGTGTCTTAAACCATGTCCTGTAATTAGAGTGGTCTTTTAATTTTATTTTATTAAAAAATTAATGAGACTGCAATTATCATTTATAGTTATTTCATCTTTTAATTATGAGCAAAGCAATTCTGCACATATTTTGGAAATTTCTATATGAAATTGCAAAAAGAAAGACTCTCATACAATTCAAAAGTGTAGTGGGCCCCTTACGTCATGGGATGTAGGCAGGCAGGTACCTCCGTGTTCTATTATTGATGTCCGCTATTCCCACAAACAATATAGGTCAACCTAGATGTACATTTTATGATAAGGCCAGGTGTTTTTCCTTTGAATAATGCCTATGTATGTGTGCTTGCACACACTTAGACTCTACAGATTGTAGGGTAGTCCTAATGCCAGCTATTCCTATAATTGATACCTGCAGAGCCAATGATTGAACACCAAATCAGACCTCTGTTCCAACAATGCCAGCTCAGTCATACTCATTATCTTCCCTCTTTTGCTCACAGTGGGTTTGTCAGTTTTGAAAGTGACTGTTGCCTTTGCATTTCTAATAGGATCCTTGGTGAAATTTACATTCTTGCCTAACGTGCAGGAGCCTTACCTTGGAGTTTTGAAAATAAAGATAACCATGGTTTTGTATCTTAAGGCAGTCTCCTGTTTTCATTTTCCTGCAAAATTTTATATGTGGTGAGTTTCAACTAAAAGTGAATGAAATTGTTTGGAAATAGATAAAAACTGGACTCAAAGTAATCTATTCTAAAAGTAAGTGTTTTCTTTGCAATATTTACATAAATGCTAGCATTTCTAAAACCTTTTATAATATCTACAAGTATTATTAAATCCATCAGTTTGTTAGACTATTCTCAGGTATGTATTTTCTTTGAACATACGATTGCCTTTGAACTCTAGTTTCCAGAGCTTTACAGCCAAGCAAAGGCTAAAAGAAATAAATTAAAAGTCACAGCTGAACTCAAAACCAGAATCATTCTTCATCCTGACTTGTTTTGTTAAGAAAGGTAAGTCGGAGAGCTGTGATGTGCTGTTAAGCAATCAAAAAGGAAAATGAGCCAATTTTTTTCTTGCAGGTTGTGTGCATATGAGAAAGAACTAGATATGTAGGAAAAAAAATTCAAATCCATTTCTTCCCAGATTCCCAGAAATAGCAAAGTTTATGGCCTTACTATTAACCTAACCCTGTTCTCCCAATTGCTTTAATGGCTGAAATTTTATCTAGACTATTATCTACTTTAATTGATGCGTTATGTGGAGAGGATTGCAATTGTGAGATTCTCACAAAGTATAGATGAAACTGGTTGTGAGACGGTGCCTTTGTTTTCTGTTGTTATTACAGAATACTGTAGACTAGATAATTTTTGAAGAAAAAAATTATTTCTGGAGGCTGGGAGTCCAAGGGTATGGCCCTGGCACCTGGTGGGGGCCGCCTTGCTGCATCGTAACATGGTGGGAAAGAACGTGCATGTCAGCAGTAGCTCCTGTCTGTTCCTTTTGTATAAAGCCACCAGTGCCATCATGGGAAACCCACCCTGACAACCTTATCTTATCCTGGTGACTTCCCAAAGCCTCCTCCAAGTACCATCAGTACCTTCATTTGGGGATTAAGTACCAACACACAAAATTTGGGGGACACATTCAAATCGTAGCAGATAGATAATTTGCTAAGACTATAAAGAAAACAGTTGGGCACATTGTAAAATGTTGTATGTGTAGCTGTAGATTGTTATAATTTGTGGGTAAGAGATTGGTAGTGGGGACCAGCTCCCCCTGAGTTTATGTCTTTTCTCCTTAGAGAAAGAATCTTCTACCTCCAGTTCCTCATCTTCAATGGTATGGTTTTACATGACGTCCTATTTATTAATACAAAAAGCAGAATCTACTCTAGCTTCTTTAAATTTAAAGATTTATTATGTGGTGTTAATAGCTCATGTAACATTGAAAGGGATGAAGAGATAGACTCTGTTGGCTCAGCGCCTGTGGCTCAATGGGCTAAGGCGCCAGCCACGTACACCTGAGCTGGTGGGTTCGAATCCAGCCCGGGCCGCCAAACAACAATGATAGCTGCAACCAAAAAATGGCTGGGCGTTGTGGTGGGCACCTGTAGTCCCAGCTACTTGGGAGACAGAGGCAAGAGATTTGCTTGAGCCCAGGAATTGGAGGTTGCTGTGAGTTGTGATGCCACAGCACTCTATCCAGGGTGACAGCTTGAGGCTCTGTCTCAAAAAACAAAAAAAAAGAGATAGTCTCTGTTTATACCTGTTGTGAACAAGTTGAAAAGGGTAATATAATTGAGCTGCCGTAGGAAATGCCGCCTTTGCCACGATGAAGTGTAGCATCAGAACACATTCTTCTTAGTAAAGTACCTCAAACATGGGAAAAAAAATTCCAATATACTCAATACTTATATGAAACCAATACATAAACAGTTACACGCCCACACAAAAGATAAAACACCAATACAGTCTAGCAAAGGGAAGAGAAGAAGAGGAAGAGGAGAGTGGAGGACAGAGGACCATTGGTGGATCTCACCTAATGGGCACAATGTAAGGGGAGTGAAAGGCTCAATTACAACTTGAACTTTACCTTAGAATTGAAAACAATGTAACCCAAACGTTAGTACCCTCCTCTTAATTTATAATAAAAAAAGAAGAAAAGCAACCTGTTACAAAAGTTGCTAACTCCAGAACCCAGAACTTTCACCATGATTCCTTCTTGCAAAAATGTAATATTTGCCTTTCCCCCAATAGTGCGTTCTGAACAATGTCTACTGTAAATAGAATCTAGTGGGAGTAACCTAAATCATGCATAGAATCATAGCTGCGATTGAATCTTTTAAGTATAACCTGTAGCTTTCCAGCTTCTGCAGTTCAGGAACATGTTCAGAGGAGGTGGTTTGAATGAATTCTGTGGGAGCTGATAACAGCGTTTGCTGCCCTCGTCACACACTGGCATGGGATCCGTCTCAGTCATGGTGACAGAAGTAGAGTTCAAGTATCATGGAACAGTGTCTTAAAACTTGTGATGATAAACTGATATTGTTTTCTAAATCACTCCAGACTATGAAATGTTATAGGTAAATTATTGACATTGAATTTACAACCTTTTTTTCTACACCAAGTTATACCAGTTCACATTTTACCGATATAGATAATTATTCTTATGGTTTAAAATACTGTTTTAAACTGTTAAGTAGATTCTTTGATAGGGTCCACTAATTAATACTGGCTTTTGCATATTTAAATAAATAAACTAATAATGGCTTTGCATATTTTAATAAATAATTATATTTATCATTATATATTTAAACATTGTCTGATGTCCATCTTTATGACAGTACATGCAGGGAGGGAATTTTACTGTCATGGAATAACATCACTATCTTGTGAACATTAAAATTTCTGCACCATATAATCATGCACACAGAGGAAACAAGCATGAATGAGTTATTTGTAAACATAGCTACTTACCTTTAAAACTAAATCCATATGTTAAAATGGTATGAAGCCCTTTAGTTCTTTTTTTCTGGGATAAAAATAAGTGAGAAGCTACCAGGGATGAATATTCCAACAAAACTTGTGACACATGCTTTCCTGCTCAAAAGTCTTCAAACTTAAAACCTGTAAATATAAATTGAATGCCACAGTAAATTACCATATGTACATAACCCAGAATAAAAAATGATCAATATTCTGTTATTTTTTTCAACTATACCTCCATCTATTAGGGAACTACCATTCACCTGGTAATTATTTTTATGTATATTTGAGGTTAAATTTACCTACATTGAAATACACAAACATTAACTGTATTTTTGACAAATATATTCACACACGTAATTATCATATCAATCAAAGTAGAGATTATTCAAATTACTCTAACATGTTCTCAGCACTTTTTGGCAATAAATCCTTCTCATCCCCTTTGCCAAGTTACCACTGATTTTGTTTCTATCACTAGAGATTAATTTTGCCAATTCCAAATTTTACATCTATGGATATTAAATATGCCACACGCTTATTCATAATTTATACAACATCATTCTTGAAACTGCTTTCAAATCTTTTGTCCATTTTTAAAATAGTTCTCATATTACTGAGGTTTTTACCTATTACAGATGCAAGTTCTTTGCTGGATATGTGTTTTGCAAGTATTTTTATTTTAGTTTCTGATTTATGTAGAGGTGTCTTTTGAAGAACAAAAATTTTAAATTGTGTAGGAAGTCTAATTTATCAAATTTTTTATTTAGTTTTTTAGAAGGAGGGAGCTTGTTGCTTACTGTGTCCTGCCTCAAAATTGTCTCACATCGGGCTATGAAGATACTCCTCTGTTTTAAACGCTTTATAGTTTAGACATTTACACTGTACATTTAGACATGGAGGCCTTGCATCCTTCTTGAATTGATTGTTGCATTTATTAGGAAATAGGGATTGAGCTTGAATTTTGTTTTTTATATAAATACCCTGTTGTTACAATACATTTTGTTAAAAACATTTTCCTCACTCCATTAAATTACTTTGAAGTGATTGTGGAATGGCAACTGTAGGTCTATTTCTGTGCCACAAATGGCTGAACTATGATCCATGGCCTGCTTTGATAGGGTCCACTAACTGATGATGGCTTTTACACATTTGAAGTATTGTGAAAAAGAAAAGGAAGGAAAAGAGGCGGACGAGGAGGAACGAGAAGGGAAGGAAGAGGAGGATATGTACAAAAACGAAGGAATTCAATTCACTTTTACTTGGAAAAAAAGATATTCTCTCTCTCTCTCTCTCTTTCTTCCCCTCCCCCTACGCACACCTTTAATTTTAATTTCTGTGACTTTTTGCTGGCTGTTACCTGGAAGAAATCTGGACTCAGAGTCTGTTTGTTTTGCTCTAATCTTTGTCATGGAAATGATATTTTGATAATGAATAAATAATTTTTGATTAACTTTCACTCTGCAAGAATAGCAAGTGGTATCAGGCTCTTACTGAAGCCTTATTCGGGGAACTGGAAGAGTACATAGTATTCAGAATATTAATGTCAGATGCATATTCATAGCCTAATACAACGGTATATTGACTAACAATTGTATTTAACAAGAAGGATGATTCGTAATACTATCTTTTTTAATACATATGATGTATTCGTATGGCAGGAATTGAAGCATCTTATGACTATAAATTGATGGTAAGTTTGTTATGAAATAATAAAGGGTAATACAATGAAAAGCAAATAACAAAGATAGTCGAGGGCGCTTTTATTTCCTTGTTTGTGAAACAGGAATATATTGTCCACGTCCATAGCTTGTTTTTAATACTATTTGTTGTAAAAAGACTCACATCTAATATCAATTAAGGTCCGTTTTATCTGTTGCATTGGAGAATCACTGCCTTTTACTGCTCACTGCATATGGATTTTTCCCTCCAGATATTTTGGGGGGGAATTTTATTTTTTTGATAATAGTGTAGTCAGACAATTTTATCTCCTATTCTGAAGTACTTTAACCTGGTACGTGTGTGACTTGTAAGATTTGATGGAAGTCAAACTGTAGTTTTTCTCCCATGAATACCGGTTATGTGGGTGTCATTCTTCCTGATTGCCTTAGATTCTGGAGTTGGCCGGCTTTGCTCTCTCTGTCTTCTTTTTCACCATCGGTTTCTTCGTCTTGATAAACAACATTGTCTAGCTCCTACAGGCTTGATTCTGGGAGAGGTCAGGGAAGCAAATAGAAGAAAAAGTCTCCTTGCCATAGTCGCCTGGGATGATGTTGGTCACTCGTGAGATCACAGGCCATTTTGGCGGATTCTTCAGAGGCCCCGACTTTGGTTAGCTCTTGCTGATAATTCCTGGGCTGGCTGGAACGCCCCCCATCTGGTTACTTACTTCGCTATTGCTGGGGATATGGCTGCACAGCTGGTGTCTTCCTGCTGGCATCGCAGGCTGGAGCTTCACGTTAGATCATCTCCTTGCCTACCCTCTTGTGCGGCCCACATCTGATACCGTGAAACACTCACCTTAGAACCTACTTTACCTATTTGGCATGCTGGTAACTTGCTAATTGTATCTCTTTAATCTCCTTCAAAAGCCCTTGTCCTGTACTTCTACCCATTACAATTGTCACGTACAAGTCAGACATCAGTCAACTACAACTAATTTCTCTACATTTCTATAAATTCAGCACCTTTTAGACAGACTCCTAGAAGTTCTTTTTATCAAGCTACAGAGAAATGAAAGTAGCCGATTTCTCTTTTAATGGAGGAATGAGTAGGATGGACTTATCACACTTTCACATCCCTTTCCTCTCAAATCCTGTTTCCAAGCTCTCCAAGCCTCCCATTTTTAATCTTTTAAGGACTTTGTGTTACACCCAGAACTTCAGGTTTATCTTTTCCCTGTTCTGCCAAAGTTACCCGACTCTCTCTTCACTTTGAGAGTAGATGGCACTCTTATAACTGAAATAGTTTCTTTTTAATGTTCTGTTACAGATGTGTGGAAAGATATAAGTGATTATCTATACAACATGTTTATTTAAAAAAAAAATATTTCCATCAGTGAGTTGCTGAGTAAATCAGAAAGGAAAATCTATATACTAAATGCATATGACAAAATAATTTGAAGCCTAAAATAAATCATGAGCAATTTTTAAGAAAAGAGATCTTTTACCATGGCAGAACAAATTGTTTGGTATACACTTCTACAGATTAGGAAGTGATTTTGAAGTAGACCATCTAAACTATTGAATTTTAAGATTTGTATACATAAAACTAAAAATTTCACATTTATTTTAACAGTCTCTTTTAATTCTACCCTACGTGTAGTTCATAATGAAGCCTAATATTTGGTCCTTGTAAAACAAACAAACAAAAGATGTATTAGCAAATTAAGTGAGGCAGTTCTAACATCAGTTTTATTTTTGTTTTTTCAGGTTGTTCAGGAATGTTAAGTTTCTATGGGGGAAAGAAACATTTTGGCGTGTACATTTCACACACAACTTTTTTATTAGCTTCAGACTGAAGACTCAATCATCTAAGTGTTCTTGACCTTTTCTGAAATGTCCCTGCTCAAATAGACTTTAACATTGTCTCTTCTGAATCCAAGCTATAACATTGGTTATCATTGTTGGAAAAAATATATTGTGCATAAAATTGGTAGAGGTGGATATTTCAGTCATTGTTCCTAAGCATGCTTACGAGTAATTTTTGATCTAGGGAAATTTTTATGAAGATTCAGAGGTGTAGAGCTATGTTTATACCCATTCGATTTAATATAACATGACTCATTTCATGGGGATAATAGAAATCATTTAAATATATTTTATTTAGCAGTGTTTCTTTACTGAGGTTGTAATAAAAAATATGTACACTCTTTTTCTCTATTTTAGGAGGAAAGTGAAAAATTAAATGTGATTACTTGTTAAAGTTCAAATAAAGTAAGTTGCATGATAAAAAGTCCAAAATTTTCATATAATAGCTTAAAAATATTATCATCTAATTTTTGTCTGGACTAAGTCTTTAACATTATTTCTAGTGAGCAAAGAATAAGGTATTTTAAGTAATAACAAAAACTCATATTTATGAATATCTGAGATAGTAGGCCAAATTGGTTTGCCAAAACCTGACCCAACCGAGTCTTTGAAATATAATAAGGAACAGATCTTTTAACAGGTCACTATGACACCTCCCTTAACTTTCAAGGACATAGGAAACTTTTTACATTGAGTTTGAAACAGATTATCTTAATTTTAACAGATCTAAAATCCTTATAATAATGAACAAAACTTTCACCTTGCAGAAATATCTCCAATCTGTAAGGAATTTTTATTTCAGGAATATCAGCATATTCAATGCCTTAAAGAAAAAAAAACTTTACCAAACATGCAAATGTTGTTGTTATGACTGTTTATATCTTTGTTGTTAAGTTCCTGATTTGATTCATATAATGTTGTTGGAAACATATATTTGCATTTTATTTTATTTTTGTGATTATGTAGTCATTTTTATAAAATAAAATTATATTCTAAAATGAATCCTTAATTCCCAAAGAAGACCAGACTAGATAGAATTCTTTCAAAGAAAAATAGCTCTAAATTGTCATACATGAAACACTTTATTTAGGGATATTGCAATGAGGGAGAGAAATTGAACTCAATTCTGTTGAAACAAAAGGCAAGTGGGTTTTTACACACTGTGGGAAACTAGTGTGGCTGTTCTCAACCTGTGGGTTGCGACCCACAAGAAATGTATTAAAGGGCCGAGGTATTAGGAAGGTGGAGAACCTCTGTGTTAGAGGGAATTAGGGGAGGTCGGCCCACACTTTCAGGGCATCTGTTTGTTAATTGTTACTTTAGGCCCATTCTTCCGCAGAAACTGAGAAATAAGGAAACTAGCTTTCTTGATGATTACATTTCATAAAATTCTGGGAGAATATTTACATCTCAAAGAATCAGTGAAAGAATTTACAACTGAAGGTTTTCTAAAGTAAATAACTTCCAAACAAAGAGAAATAAAGGACCTTTGGTCAGGAAGATAACTGCCTATAGTTCAGCCAAGCTGAGGGGAATATTAGGTCCTTCTTGCTCAGTTTCAATTCTTTGTGATTTAGAATTAATTTGTGAGAAATGTAAGAATACACACAATATTGCAGAATAAGTTACTTTAAAATACATAAAAATGAGGCAAAACAAAGTTCATATGTCCTTTCAAATTTTGTCTGAATATTTTTTACTGTGAGAATATTTGAAAAGAATGAGAAGTGTCTCATATTCATATCTAGATTATCAAATCCTTGTTGTTTTCAAAAAATAATATTTTGAATTCTGAACACTATGTTTATACCTCCGTATTCCTTGATGCTAGATTTTATGAGGATATGTCTGTGTTTGATATGAAATGTATTTCAAGGCATGCCCTGGCTTTTTTCTACTTTATATCAACTTCCAAAATTTAAAACATTTGCCCTTTCCCTCTATATGCCATGTCAATTTCTCACAGAGAAATTTCTAGCATTCACTTCCAAGTCTGATATTCATGTTCTCTGTTCCACTTTGTTCAGTTACATTTTGAGTCTGTCACCATGCAAATGATTTGGTTAAGTGCTAAGAACTTAATTGCATCTCCTAGGGATAGATGTGTATTTTACCAAAAGCCTTCCCAGGGTTGGGAGTTAAATCTTTAGACCCAAACACAGTTTCAGATGATAATCTTTTTAGTCTCTACAATATTCAATTGGAGATATGGTTGTAATGCCCTATTCAACAACTTTGTTACCTAACTATTGTTAGCTAGAAAGGTACATGGCTTCAAAGCTCTGGGATGTTTAGAGCAGAGAGTTTGCTGACAGTTTGCATGCACTGAGGCTGATTGCATATAGATTTTATACACTAAGACTTTAAAACAGACTTCTAGAGTACTTGAATCTAAATTCAAATGGAAAAGAGCCAAACATCTTAAATTATTAATTATAATTCTCTCAGAACTTAACAATTATACTTAAGAATTTCAGGCACATATGGAAGATAAAATGTTATGATACACTTAGTCTAATTGTACTTAGCTGGAGGAACAGCTCTCCCATTTTGCAACAGCGTAACATCTTGATTGACATTTCATTTTCTATAAGGGCACAGGAACAAAAAAAGCAACTTAGTATCCCGTGTGTCATTTTATTTGTATTTTAAAAAGTCAATTTTGGAACATGCCAGATTACAGAACTACAGGTGAATAAGATTTGTATGAAGTAGTCAAGTTCACGCAGAGCAAAATACATCTATACTCTCACCCTGCTGACATCTCCTTGACACATTAAGATAACAGTTCTGCATAGTGACAAGTTTAGAGGGAACGGTGAGACTGGTACCATGTTCACAAATATTCTCTATTATGTTGAGGAAATGACAAATCCATTCTTGTCCTTTCTTGGTTTACTCAGGCGCATTGCCATCCATGCTGGCATTTATATTTCATAATCATTTTTTTTGTTTCTTCACTTCTCAGCGTCCTCTTTCTCCTCTTCTCCCTCTCCAGATATGTGTACTGCTGTGTGTTTTTCACGGTGTGTATGTGTGTCTGTCCGTATGTCAGCTGTGACACGAGGATTGTGTTAATGTGGTATGCTTAAAACATCTCATGTTCACAAATAGTCTTAAGGCTTGGTTAGAAGAAATTTCACATTGTTGACATTACAGTCTGCCGTTGTTGGAAAAATTTCCTAGCTTGAAGTAAAGTAGAAATGTAAGACTAAAATAGAATATAATAAGAGCCACAAGATCCAGGGTTCTAGCGATGAACTCTGGGGTTGCAATAGTAACATTTCAAATCTTACAAAAAAACCCTATGCTTTTAGTGAGGACTATACCTACAATTTAAGTGTAATATGAGAAAAACTAATATTGATTAGCTTCACAGCCAATGAAAAGAAACCAAAAAAATTTAACATGTAGAAGTAATTTACAACATATGGTACATGGTTTTCTCGACTTTTGCAATATTGAAATCATTGTTCAGTTACACTTAGCTTTAGAGTAAGGTACATAAATTAGAGTAAGGCGCAGGTGGCATCACAGTTCCTCAACTTAGCACCTGTGGTGTCATGAAATGAAGTACGAGTGTAGAATATGGAAAAATCGAGTAACAAAAGCACTTAGCAACTATGAGAGTAGGGGTAATTGCAGTAGAACCTCCGTAGTTGACCACCTCCCTACACTGACGATTCCTTAGCTTGGCCTAATTTTCACAGAATGAGCATACACAACATGTGCGTATCAGTACAGCAGGCCTCGTTCCTTATGTTAACCAGCTCTGTGTGTTGGTCAATTTGTTACAGTCCTTGGGTGGTCCACTTGCGTTATTACACTTGATTTCCCCTGGCAACCCTAGAAAATGTATAGAGGTAAAATGTGAAATTAGCAACTATGAATACAATAAGAACACACAGGTAGAACCAGAAGGTTCTGAGACAGCTATGAAGGAGTCCCGCATTTTTTCATAAATAGCAGTGTTGCAGAAATGCAAGGCCACTTGAATTTTCGACTCTTTTGGATCTCTTAAGACAAACAAATGGCACTATGTTTAGAAAAATATAAAAAGAGATGTTGAGACCTAAGAATGGAAAATGATAAAACTGAGATCATTGAGCCTCTGAATTCCATAAATCTTTCTGGCCAATGAGCATAGAAACTTCCTCTTTCTCTAGCTTCCAGGTAATCAGGCCTCTCCTTTTTTTGCACTAACTGTCCTTGAATGGTTTCCTCAAAAGCAGATGAGAATCCTTTCCACAACCTGCTTTTATCAAACCCTCATCTCCTCTAGGCCCATAAGAAATATTAGATTTCAGCCCTGAAATAAATCTAAAATCTTTTCCAAAATAAGATAGCCTATACTTTAAAAATAGATATAGACTTTGTCAAGCTCTATTGACGAGTAACTAGAAAGAATGTCTGCAAGTGAATTCTAAAGTTGTTAGAGAACAAACAATGACATATAAAATGTGCTTAAGCTAAATTGTTTTTCATGACTGCATTCATCCTGGAAGCATAGTGTGACATATTGGCTAGCACGTAGAAAACTGGTGTTAGCAGTCTGCTAGAATAGCCAGCTGAACCCAGCTTCTAGTTAATAAGATTAAAATGTCTGAACTTCACCAGCATTTTATAAAACAAGGTTCTCAAATGTTAGCAAGCATCAGAATCATACAGATGGCTTGTTAAAACACAGATTACTAAGCCCCAATCTCTGATTTTCTAATGCACTAGTCTAAGATGCAGCTACCAATATAGGTTCCTAACAAGTTCTCGTGTGAAGTTGATACTTCTCTCCGAGGACCTAGTTTGGGAGATGTTGTCATTAAATCCTAGTCATATGAAGTGAGGCACATGGAAAAGCAGTGTGAGCCATCGACTAGGAGGCCTCATCCCATATCTCCTATTAAATCGGGATTTGTAATTCTAACAAGATACCTAGGTGATTCTTATGCACACTAAAGTTGAGAAGCATAACTTTAAGGGAATGTGAAGACTCAGAGTGCTGGAAATGTGGAATGAATTTTTTTCTTATGTGTAATCTAATAAGCTACCCATTACTCATAGCCTCCAAAGAGTGTCCAGAGGACCAACAGTCTAACAAGGGTTAAAAATGTATTCGTTAAAGGAGCGTCCAGCTTCTGTGGAAAGCCCTGCATATTGTTCTCTGTCAGTTAGGGATGGTAATAAGGGATGGAATAATGGATTGGGTTTCCTGATCTCAACAGGAATCAAGAGATGACCCCATGTATAAAGTAATTACAGTGATAGGATGGGATTAATATGTGGTCTCCAGAAGATGGGTTGATCTCGCTACCTCTGTCACTAAATACTCAACTTGTTAGAAGTAGAAGTTCCATATGAATCCCTAAAATGACATCATTCCCTGGGGGAACCAGCCAGCTGTCCGGTGGCATCCAATCCTCTTTAATCATGGAGGAGACAGTGGAATGTCGTAAAGGAATAGATATTAATCAGTGTGGGTTTGAATTACCTGTATGTAGATAGCTTCAGCCTGAACCGACATATGTATGCTAAAAGAATGTCCTTTTACCATTTTGTATGGTGACCATAAAACCTTATTTCTAACCAGGAGATTAGTTTTAAGGCAAAAGAGCAGAATAAAGAGCTCATATCCCATGAAGAGCCCAATTGTGTTACAACAATAGCCCATCACTCAGAGCAGCTAGCATGAGAGGTTAGTGGCATAGCCAGCTAACTTATTAGATCAAGCCTGGCTAGGAGATGATATTCTGTGAGATTTGGTTGTCCTCCTCCTGTATATACTTAAATCAGAAGTCACTAAATCACAGCATCTTCTGCATCTCTAGGAAGATAGAAAAGCTGTGGAAGAGGTAGCATGCTATGTCAAAGCCTGGGAACCATGGAGTGAGGGTGAACATGGTATCTTTTGCTATCTTACTTCACAATCTGCGTGAAGAATTTTTGCTTCCTTCTCTGAGATTGACATCAAGGTGGAATTTGGATTCCAGGACCAGAGGATGAACGCTTTCACAAAGAAACTCTGTTATGGTTCTGATTAATTGGAAACACAAATTATCCTCCGGGCATTTTTGGACTATTTATGCTTAGGAACATTGGACAAATAAAGGATTTTCTGTAATTCTAAGAATAATTAATCCTACTGCCAGTAGGTAAATACAGTAAGGGCAAATGAGGCCAAAGTACTAGTTGTAATCTAGTATTTTGACCAAAACTCCCTTAGTACTTCCTTGACCTGAAGTCCTAGACCATGGAAAACTGTGGTGAGCCACTAAATACAAGACCACCAAGGGCACAGATGATACGTGAAAAGAATTTAGGGTCATCTCACCATATCTAGAATTCCGCTCAACTGAGGTGCTTAGAGAAGACGAAGGATCTTTCTTTTAAATGGGGAAAGCAGGCTACTGTGATTATCACAGTGATGAAGGAAGTCTGTTGAGATTACCATCTCAGGCCTCGTCAATACCTTAGTCTAGCCCTTCCCTGACTCCTATTTTGCTCTGCTTCCTTATATGAACAATATTAGTAGTAGAACCTTAGGGGAGTTTAACTGTATGGGAGCTGATGGTATAATATATGTAAAGAGCCCAAATTTTCTCTTCTGTTTTTCTTCCCAATTTGTTCTCTGTGTCTACACTGTTCTATACCCTAGTATGGCAGATGCAGGTCTAAATACTTAACTTCCTAGAAGTAGAGGAAGTGTATAGTTCAGTGGTTTTTAGTATGTCAATGTTGTTGTGCAACCATTACCACCGTCCATCTCCAGAACTCTTTTCATCTTGCAAAACTAACACTCTGTACCCATTCAACAAACACTCCAAATTATCCCCTCCAGAAATGGGTCTGGCAACCACTATTGACTTTCTTTTTTCTATCACTTTGTCTACTTTAAATATGTCATATAAGTTGAATTATATAGTATGTGTTTTCTTGTTAGTAGCTTATTCAACTCAGCATAAGGCCAGAAATTTCATCCATAGTGGAGCTAGTATCAGAATTTCCTTCCTTTTTTAGGGTTGAATAATACTCAATGTATTTTTTCTATGCATTTTCTACTGCATTTTGTTTATACATTTATCCATTGGTAGGTACTTGAGTTGTTTCCATTTATTGTCAATGAGGCCACTATGGAAGTGAATATATAAATATCTATTCTAGAGACTGCTTTTGAGTCTTTTGAGTCTATTCCAGAAGTGGAATTTCTGGATTATCTGGTAATTCTATCTTTAAAATTTTTTTGATCATGTATCATGCTGTTTTCTATAGTAGATTTATAATTTTTTAAATTTAATTAATTTATTTTTTAATTTTATTTTATATGTAGTCAACAAATAAAAGTTATGTATATATATCTATAGTACAACCTGATGTTCTGATATGTGTATATACAGATATAAATACATACACATTGTGTAATGGCTAAATTAAGACAAATAGTATCTGTATTAGCTCACATACATATTTTATTGTGTTGAGAACATTTAAAACCTCTCTTAGCAATATTAGAGTATATTAATAATAATAACTGTATACAGTTATTATTCAATAATAACTACAATACTTCCCTCAAACTTATTTCTTCTATCTAATTGAAATTTAGGGCTATACCATTTTACCTTCCTGCCAATAGTGCACAAGGGTTTCAATTTTTCACATCCTTGCCAACACTGGTATTTTCTATTTTGTTTTATTTGTGGGGGCATTTTTTCTTTTTGAAACAGAGACTCACTCTGTTGTTCCAGACTAGAGTGTCGTGGCATCATAGCTCATAGGAACCTCATATTCTTGGGCTAAAGTGATCCTATTACCTCACCTCCTGAGTAGCTGGGACTGCAGGTGCTGGCCTCAATGCCCAGCTATTTGTTTCTGACAGTAACCATCCTAAAGAGTGAGAAATGGTATCCCAATAGTGTTTGAATTCGTGTTTCCTTGATAGTGACCAATGTTCAACATATTTTCGTGTGCTTATTGGCCATTTATATATGTTATTTAAAGAAATGTCTATTCTTTTTTAATATATCTCTATGTCTTATTTAAATTCAGTTGTTATTCATGAATATTATGTATAATTTTTACATGTTGTAGTCATATCCATAAAAATTCATATTCCTTTTTTTACATTTTTTAAATTTCAGATTAATATGAAAGTACAAACGATTAGGTTACATTGTTTATTGTAGTTCAGCCCTTCAACCAAAGGGTGTGCTCTATACCCTTACATCATGGCCATTAGACAAGAGCTCCCATTCCTTCCCCAACCCTCATTTCCCTCATGCCCCCTCCCCCATTTGAATTTAATTTCTTTTTTTCTCTCATGTGTGGGTGTAGCTGTTTATCTATTGGTTTCACATTATCATTGCATACATTGAGACCCTTGTGCACTATTGGCAGGAAGGTAAAATAGTATAGCCCCAAATTTCGATTAGATAGAAGAAATAAGTGTGAGTGAATTATTGTACGTCACTGTGTCTACACAGTGTATAATACATTATACACTTTAATATTGCTAAGAGAGGGTTTTAAATGTTCTTGCTTTTCCTTTTCATGATACTTTAAAAAGAAGAATGTTCTTCAGCTCCATCCAGGTAAATTTGAAAGATGTAAAGTCTTCATCATTTTTTATTACAGAATAGTATTTCATGGTATACATATACCGCAGTTTTTTTAATTCACTCATGAGTTGATTCCACGTCTTGCCAATTGTGAATAGAGCCCCAGTGACCATTGTATTGTAAATGTCCTTATGACAACATGATATTTTTCTTCTGTCTAGATACCTAGTAATGGCATTGTGGAATCAAATGGAAAGATTACTTTTAGCTCTTTAGATTCTCCATACTTCTTTCCATAGAGGTTGTATTAGTTTGCAGTCCCACAAACAGTGTAAAAGTGTTCCCTTCTCTCCACATCAACTCCAGCGTCTGCAACTTTGTGACTTTGTGAAGTGGGCTATTCTCACTGAGATTAGGTGATATCTCTATGGCTTTAATTTGTATTTTTTAGATGATTGGGTATGGATGAGCATTTTTACATGTGTTTGCTCGCCATTTGTCTATCTACAGAGAAGTTTTGTTCATGTCTCTTGGCCACTTATAAAATAGGATTGTTTGCTGTTGCCTAGTTGATTAGTTTGAGTTCTCTGTAGACTCTGGTTATCATCCCTTTGTCAGATTTGCAGCATACAAATATCTTTTCCCATTCTGAAGGTTGTCTGTATACTTTAGTTGTTGTACCTTTAGCTGTGAAGAAGCATTTTAGCATGATCATGTGTCATTCATTTATACTTGGAGTTGCTGCTATTGCCAAAGGGCTCTTCTTCATAACATCTTTTCCCAGGCCAATATTGTTAAGAGCTTTCTCTTTTGTCTTGTGATTTTTTTTTTTTGAGGTGAAATTTAAGTTTTTGTGTGAGTAGTACTATTATACCTATCTTAAGTGTCTTGCTTGTACTGTATCACATCATACCTTTGTTTAATTCTTAATAAACTGTTCACTTGTTTACAAAAAAATTTTAAAAAAAGAGTTTTTCCCAAATTTTCTTCTAGAATTTTTACCATTTTGTGTCTTAAATTTAAATCTTTTATCCATCTTGAGTCAATTTTTGTTAGTGGTGAGAGTTGCAGGTCCAGCTAGTGTTCTACATGCAGCTACCAGTTCTTCCAGCACCATTTATGAGATACAGATTCCTTTCCCGGCATATGCTTTCATTTGGTTTATCAAAGATCGGATGGAGAAACATGGCTGGGTTCATCCCTAGGTTCTCTATTCTATTCCATAGATCTGTATCAGTATTTTTGTGCAAGTACAATGCTGTTTGATCACTATTGACTTGTAATATAACCTGAAGTCTTGTACATGATACAGCCAGATTTGCTTTTATTTCGTAGAATTGCTTGGCCTATTCAGGATTTTTTCTGGCTCCATACAAAATGAAATACCATATTTTAAAATTTTTCAAAGTATAACACTGGTACTTTGATGGAGATTGAATTAAATATGTAGATTGCTTTTGGTAGTATGGACATTTTAACAATGTTGATTCTTCCCAGCCATGAGCATGATATGTTCTTTCATTTGTTAACATCTGCTATTTCTTTTCTCAGGTTTTTTTTTTAGTTTTCTCTGTTAAATACCTTAATGTTCTTTCTTAGGTATATTCCCAGGTAGAGGAAAATGTATTGCATTAAATGCCCACATTCAAGGAACAGAGCACACTCAACAGCCTAATGAACCATCTCCAGGAGCTAGAAAACAAAGAACAATCCAGTTCCAAACCTAGTAGAAGAAAAGAAATAACCAAAATTGAATCATACTTAAATTAGATTGAGAATATAAGAACCATTCAGAAGATCAGTGAAACAAAAAGTTGGTTCTTTGAAAAAAAATTTTTTTTTTTTTTTGAGACATAGCCTCAAGCTATCACCGTGGGTAGATTTCTGTGGCATCACAGCTCACAGAAACCTCCAATTCCTGGGCTCAAACAAGTCTCTTGCCTCAGCCTCCCAAGCAGCTGGGACTACAGGCGCCTGCCACAGCGCCTGGCCATTTTTTGGTTGCAGCCATCATTGTTATTTGGTGGGCCAGGGCTGGATCCAAATCCGCCAGCTCAGGTGTACATGGCTGGCACCTTAGCCCGTTGAGCCATAGGCACCGAGCCAGTTCTTTGAAAATTTTAATAAAATTAATAAACCCTTGGCCAGATTAACTAGACTAAGAAAAGTAAGATTTTTTTCATAACTTCAATTAGAAACAAAAAAGGGGGAATAGTAACAGATAACATTGAGAGGAAAAAGATTATCACTGATTACTATAAAAAAAACTCTATGCCTAGAAATTTGAAAACATGGAGAAAATGGACTTGGAATTATGCTATTTCTAAAAACTCAATCTAAAATAATTAGAAATTTTTAACAAATATCAATTACCAAAATTGCATGTAAGATTTTGCATCAACAATACAAAATCTTTCAAAAAAGAAAAGTCCTGGACCAGATGGTTTCATACCAGAATTCTACCAAAACTTCGATGAGGAGATAATACTTTTTTTTTTTTTTGAAGAGATAATACTTATGTTGCAGAACCTACTCCAAAACATAGAGAGGGAAGGAATCTTTCCCAACATGTTTGATGAAGCAAACATCACCCTGATATCAAAACCAGGAAAGGATAAAAAAAAAAAAAAAACTATAGACCAATATCATTAATGGATATTAACACAAAAATATTCAATAAAATCCTACCAAACAAAGCACAGCTACACATTAAAAATATTACACATCTTTATCAGATGGGCTTTATCCCAGGGATGCAAGATTTGTTCAACAATTATAAATTCATAAATGAAATTTATCACATAAATATAAGCAAAAGCAAAGACCATATGATCCTTTCAAAAGATGCAGAAAAAAGCATTTGATAAAATTCAGTGTCCTTTTATGACAAGAACATT
>CAUYRH010011830.1:0-13287 GCA_963574655.1 Perodicticus potto | reverse complement strand
AAGAGCCTACAGCGAAACTTACTAAATGCAGAATACAAATGTCTTCATACAATAACTAAGAAAATGCCATGAAGGCTATGTTAAACAGTTTGATGAAAACATTTCAGATTGTATATGAAACCAACACATTGTACCCCTTGATTGCACTAATGTACACAGCTATGATTTAATAAAAAAAAAAAAAAAAAAAAGGAAGAAGAAGAAAGAAAGACTGGGAGGAAGGGTGGAAACTATCTTTCAATACTGAAAAAAAGGATTGACTTTCCATTTTGTCTTTTGGAGGGAACGTGAGAGTACAGGAGAAACTAGCTGTTCCTTTTTCCCTCTTCACCCACTGTTCCCAACAAAATCCATGATCAGCCAGGGCTTTATCTATTCCTTCTGGGAGGAGACCAGTAGTTTATCAGCACAGCCTCACATTCATGATGCTACCCACATGCCAACTGTATCCTTTAAGTGCCTTCCTGGGCACCACTGAGTTCCCAGAAGGTGCTGATTTAGGGCAGAGAAGTATACTAATTAAATGAACCCCTAAGTTATGTTGGGCTCTATAATGATAATTGACTGTGTGTTTTAGTCGCTATTCCACATTCTGCTTAGCTGTGTTGCACAATATGAATAATCAGAGGTTTTGCAATGAGCCCAAATGATATTCCAAATAATGTAATACCAGCCAAAAGAAAAGAAAAAACTATAAATTAGAGCACAATTAAACCTCTCTGATTACTAAATTTCTGGGAAGAATTTAAAGTCTCCAAATTAAAACTCTTGCCTTTATAAACTAAAGTAACAAAAAATCATCTAGATTTTATTCTTCTCTAAGTTTTGATTCAGCTCATCTTCAGTCAGAAGGCTTTTATTCAAGTTCAAGGGGACAGTCAATGTTATGAAAACACTCTTCTGGAACATATGAGATTGAGATGATCCAACTCCAAATCTCTCAAGGATCCTACTTGTTTTAGGTTCTGAGGAAACGGGACCCATAAGATAATCATTGTAGTAATCTCACCAAAAAACTTAGGACATACAAGGATAGCCCCAACCCTGACAAGAAGTATTTCAGCCAAATGATGCACATAAACTCAAATATCCCTATTGTCACCACAGAACAATACCTGCGTGCACCCTCACTAGGATTCCACTCAGTCTGTGTTAGTTGTCAAGAACCCACAACTTGTGAACATAGACTGAGTTGGGAGGACAAGAATTCAAATAGAGCACATACTGCATTTGGGTAACATGCTTCCTAAGTCTCTTTAAATCTATAATACATTATGCTTCCTTTTTCCTCCTTATGCTATTTACTTGTCGAGGAAACTAAATAACTTGCCCTGTTAAAGTTTCTATGTTCTGAATTTGATTGAATTGTGCCTCCTTGGTGTTCTTTCACATATTCCTCAACCCTCTGACTTTTGTAGATTGGCCATGAGACCCCGCGACTTACTTAAAATCAGGCTTAGTTTTGGTTTGGGGAGACAGATTCAACTACATGTCAGATATTTAGTACAGTTTTGGTTTTTTGTTATTTGTCTATTTAAACTATTGGTTCCCTTGAAAATAGCGCCTTTCTTGCTTTTCCTTTCCCCTGACTTTCAGGCCTAATATTTGTATATCCGAAAGAGATGGTTCCATATTCCATCTCTTAGAGTTCTAGGTATCAAAAGACAAGAAGTCAAATTAATTCAAAATTTCATAAAGCATCCAGTTGTCAAACCATTTCTTCCTTTATATCTTTGAATTATGTAATCCTTTTTGAGAGGTGTCTAAAAATCAGACCAACTTTCAGTACCACTCTGGGTTGAACTATCATTGTCCTGAATATCTCCTGTCTAGTGGACTATCTCTGCATACTTTATTTTAGAATCCAAACTTCACAAATCTCAAGGACTAACTAGAAGGACTAAGCTTCAAAGCATAATGTTAATTTAAATGAGGCTTTAAAACTCTAATATTATGTTCCATGCTTAGGTCCCAGAAATCAAAACACAGGAGCACAAGTTACAACATTTAGAGTATAAGTAGGCCATCAAAAAGATCCCATAGACTAAATGTGGAACCCCCATTTCCTATGCCTAGGTCAGTTTCTTGTGAATTTCCTAGGCCTGAATTCCATGGATGGACTGTGTCCATTCATTGATACACTTATTCACCTTGCCCCTGGTGGAAGGGACTGTATTCATTCATTTCCTGGCCAAGGAACCCATACACCTATATATACCCTGAGGCTAGAGGCCTAGAGGAGGAGACGGGGAAAGACCGGGAGAGGAACGGAGAGCGCTTCTCTCTCCCCACTTGAAATCTCTCCCTCTACCAGGAGCTGTGGTGTTTTCTGTATTCTTTTCTGTAAATCAATTCTGTCTTACCACGGAGGGGTGGGGGTGGGGGGGGAAATAATGTAATGAAGAATAATAAAATACATGTATTTAAAAAAAAAAAAAAAGATCCCATAGTAGTTCAGAGGAAAATTGTATTCAAAGTCTGAAGACCTGAGTCCAGGTTCCTCACCCACGACTTTTGTTACCTTTGGAAATCAATTTAGATAACTGGTATTCAGTTCCCACATCTAAAATGAGAGTAGGAATCTAGTTGATTTCTGAACTCTCTTCCAAATTTAATGATTCTGTGATTCTAAGTATAGTACAATTTATTGTACACTGTGATTCTGAAACCCACTGTTGAGTTAAAGGTAAAATTTCTTTACACAACAAAAGAATCTTCTTTTATTAACCATTCAGCCTCAAGAAGGAATATAAATTACTCTCTGGCCTACACTTTACTTAAAATATTCATTTTAATTTTTGCCCAGTATGTCATCTTATGATCTGAAAAATTTGACATACTTCATCTGTCTGTCCTCCCACTATGATACAGCTAAGAGTGTAAAACATTAATTAATTATTTTATTAATTCAATAAAATACCATCAGAGTTACTCAGTCAGGAACTCTAAACAGGTAATGAATACAGCAGTGAACACAATAGGCAAGATTTCAGGTTTCAGACAGTCTAATGGGAAAGGGAAATTATAGCCAAGTAAAAAAATAAGAAAGATAATTTTAGACAGTGGCAAGGTCTATAAAGACAGTGGGATGATGAAAAAGGGAATAAGGGGAGAGTTTCACTTTAGGTTGGGTATTGAGGTGAGCCCTTCTCAGGAATGTCAGACAGACATTTGAATGACACAAGCAACCTGCCACATGTGGAAGTGGGGGATGAGTATTCTAGGAAGAAGAGCAGCAAGAGCAATTTCCCAAGTTGGGAGCAAGCCCAGTGTGTCCTGAAGTGATGAGAAATGTAGGATCCTGGCCTATTGAGCTTGGAGGCCAAGCCATGGCATCTGGTTGTTAAGACAGAGGAAAATGTTAAGACAGGGGGAAATGCTGAAGAACTGCACACAGAGAAATGTGTTCTGATTTGCATTTTTTAAAAACCATTCTAACTTGGCCATGCCTTACATGAGGGTCACTCACCACATCTGTCTTTCTAACAGTTTTTGCCAGAATCCTGAGGGCTCCTGAATCCCACAATGTCACCTTTGGCTCCTTTGTGACCCTGCGCTGTACAGCAACAGGCATCCCTGTTCCCACCATCACCTGGATTGAAAACGGAAATGCTGTGAGTGTCTTCTGTATGGGGGCTTGTCTGGAGAAGAACCATATGTGGTGAATTTCAGGATAGACTATGTATTTGTGGAGTGACCCTGACCTCCATCATTGATTCCACCTACACCATGTGGGGGGCCTTCCGATATCTTTGCTGTAGGAATCACTGCCATAGAAATTGAACTCTAGTAGCTTACTCGTCTCGTTATACCATGCGGGAGTAGTAGAAAATTCTTTGTGTTTTTGTGTAATAGGGTAGTGATAATAATATCCTCCCACACAAGTAAAATAATTTTCATTAAAGTCATCAGTAAAAGATTAGTTCACTGCTGGGATCTTCTTTCATAAAAAAATAATCCATGAATCCATGAGAATCCATATCTGTCAGTTCAACATTCTTCTCTACATTTTTTGGTCGTATAATAATAATACTTGATGTATATTAAGTGATTATTTTTGAACCAGGCCCTGTTCTAATTATTTTTGAACCAGACCCTGTTCTAAGCACTTCACACATAAACATTCATCTATTCATTCTACAAATATGTATTGAGCATGTGAACACCAAGCACCCTTCTAGGCCCTGTGAATACAGAAGCAAACAAATTAAGCCAAGTTCCATACCTTCACAGAGTTGACATTCTGATGATAAAATAAAACAAATCGGAAAATATATATTGTATGTGAATAGTGTCAAAATCCAGGGAGAAAAATAATTTAGGACAAGGAGATAGGAAGTTCAACTTCAGAAAACAGGGACACCTACCCAACATTATTGGTGGAAGTGGGTGTTAATATAGCCACTATGGAGAAGGATAGATGTTCCTTAAAGAATTAAAAATAGAACTTCCCAGCCATGAGCATGGTATGTTCTTGAGAGGTTGCCTGCTTAATTCTAGTGATTAATCTAAAAGTATTTTGTAAAAAAAGAAAAAAAAAGTTTTTGTCACTTAGTTCTGAACCTTCTCATGAATTTACTATTACTTGTTCAAATGAGTCTGTCTCTACCCCTCAAAAAAACAGTTTCAATTCAATTCGATTTTACAAACCTTCACTGAGAGTTTACTGTGTAATCAACAGTGGGATTCAAAGAGGAAAAAGGCATTCCCTTTCCTTAGTGTTGTTTCTTAACTGCAAGAGAGAGGGATGGATGTATGACAAAATCTCCTGGGCAGCAGGAGTTGGGGAAGGATAAAACACATCTAACTTGAAAAAAGGATATTCGATATTAAAAATATATTTTATTTTGAAAACAAAAATACTTTATTTTATAATACAAATCATAGAAAATAAAGTTTTGGATAGAAATTTGGGACTAGTAATAATGTGTAGAAGATGCAGAGATTTCAGAATCAAGGGTAAGGTGGAGAAGTAAGATACTTAACGTTTATCAAAAGAGAGCATGGATTTTTATAAAGCTCAGAAATGCTGCTGTGCCTAGTAGGGTAGAAGATATAGAAAGAGAACATAGAGGCTCAGCACCTATAGCACAGTGGTTGTGGTGCCAGCCACATGCACCAAGGCTAGCATGTTCCAACCCAGCCTCGGCCAGATAAACAACAATGACAACTGCAACAAAAACTAGCCAGGCTTTGTGTCAGATGCCTATAGTCCCAGCTACTTGGGAGGCTGAGGCAAGAGAGTCGCTTAAGCCCAAGAGTATGAGGTTGCTGCGAGCTGTGATGCAACAGCACTCTACCCAGGGTGACAGCTTGAAACTCTGTCTCAAAAAAAATTAAATTAAGAGAACATAGAATGAATGCATCGCAAGTTTAAGAATAGTGCTTATGCAATGTGTAACGAGAACACTATAAGACACAGAGACTAAGAGTAGGGAGATAGGAGGTACTCCCAAAGGTAGAGGGATTTTAGCTGGCTTTTGAAGGTTAGGCAGAAATTCAAGTGGAGGAGGGAGAGGTGACCTGTAAGGCAGAGAAAACACCATGTTCAACGACTCAAAGACTTAAAGAAGAAGACATACTCAGAAAGTGTAAGCAGTTCTGTGTGGCTGTAGGATAGGTCAGGAGGAATTGAAGGAGATAGGGTAGAAATAGTGCAAAAGGCCAGGGCGCACTAGTTCAGTTTTTATCCCAAAGACCCATGGTTTCAATCATAGCTCCTTGTCAGAATCATCTCTATAGTTTTCAGAAACAGCTTTGAGGCATAATTGCATACAATATACTGTATGCATTTCAGGTGTGTAATTTGATGCTTTGACATATGTGTTCAAACGTAAAATCATCACCATAGTCAAGATAATGAGCATCTCCATCACCTCCAAAAGTTCTCCTACCTCTTTGTGATACTTCTCTCTCACCTCTTCTTACTCATCCCATTTTTAGGCAACCACTGGTCTGCCTCTGTCACTATAGATTAATTTATGTTCATACATGTACCCTTTTTTTGTCTGGCTTTTTTCACACCACGTAATAATTTTGGCAATTCGTGTGTTACATGTTTATTAAAAAACTGCCAAACTGTTTTCCAAAATGTCTGTAGCATTTTGCATCCCCACCAGCAGTGAATAAGAGTTCCAGTTGCTCCGCATCTTCACCAATTCTTGGTATGGTCAGTTTTTTAATTTTAGACATTCTAAATAGTTATGGTTTAAACTTGCACTGTGATTTTTAAAATTTTTTAATTGATATAATAGATGTGTGTATTTATGGAATATAATGTGATGATATATGGACACATTGTGTAATGATCAAATCAGGATAATTAGCATATTCATCATCTCAACATTTGTCATTTCTTTGTAGTGGGAACATGCAAAATCCTTACTTCCAGATATTTCGAGGTATACAATACCATATTGTTAACTATAGTCATCCCACTATGCAGTAGGGCACCAGAACTTATTCTTCCTTTCTAATTATAACTTTGTACCTATTGACTAACCTCTCCCCCTTCCCTCTTCCTCTACCCTACCCAGTCTCTGATAACCACTGTTCTAGTTACTACTTCTATGAGATCAACTTTTTTAGAATCCACATTGAGTGAGATCATATAATATTTGTCTTCCTGTGTCTGGTTTATTTTACTTAACATCTTTCTCATCCACATTGTCTTAAATGACAGGATTTCATTCTTTTTTATGGATGAATGGCATTCCTTTGCATAATGATTTTAATTTGCATTCCCTACCAACTAATGGTGTTGAACATCTTTTCATGTGCTTATTTTCCATCTGTTTATCTTCTTTGGTGAAATGATAGTTCAGATATCTCCATGTGTGTACTGGGTTATTTGTGTTCTTATTATTGAGTTTCAAGAGCTCTTTAGGTATTCTGAATGTTTATCTGACATGCGATTTGCAAATATTTTTTCTATCTCTGTGGCTTATGTTCTCATCCTTTTAATAGTATCTTTCAAAAGTTATTAATTTTTATGAAATCTAATACATCAATTGTTTTACTTGAAAAAGTAAACAAACCATGGAGTTTTGTTTTTATTTTTTAATATTAATGCTATGGCCTTTTCCTTTCTTGATTTTATTTATTTATTTGAGAGGTGGTCTTGCTCTGTCTCCAAGGCTAGAGTACACTGGCATCATCATAACTCACTGCAACCTCAAACTCCAGGACTCAAGCAATCCTCTCACCTTGTTCTCCTATAGTGCTAAGATTAGAGATGTGAACCAACCACCTTTCCCTTTTTCCTTTAGTTCCTCATTCAGTAAGTCTTAAAAGAAAACTTAGCATCTGTATATTTATAAAACTTCAAAGGCAGTTTTGATATCAGCCACTGTTAAGAATACTGCATGAAAAGGTCTTAACACAATAACTAAGAAAATGCCATGAAGGCTATGTTAAAACAGTTTGATGAAAATATTTCAGATTGTATATGAAACCAGCACATTGTACCCCATGATTGCATTAATGTATACAGCAATGATTTAATAAAAAAAAAAAGAAAAAGAATACTGCATGAAACAACATGGAGTTGTGGGATATTGTATTTATTTATTTGAATGTTTGTGTATATGTTTAGTTACTTCCTTTCATTTCACCTTGTTCCAGGAAGACTCTTAAGACAATTTACAGGGATCTAAGATAGCATAACTTGGATCAAAGTGGGTAGAAGAAATAAAAGAGAAATGGGACTGAAGACAAGTAATGACACTAACACTGCATACTATAATTATCGATACTGGACCCTGAGTAGGCCACAAATTGCCTCCAACCTTTCTGATATTTCAGTGTGTATCAGAGACAAGCCAACTGCCTAAAAAACACACTAATACTGAGACTACACATGAATTTCTCCAAAAGAACCTCATAAAGGGGGAGGAACAGTGTCCTAGACAACAGCAAGTTTCAAAGGGAATCTTTTATAGTAACATTTAGTATGTGCTTATCACATTATAATTAGGTATAATTCATTAAAAGTCATTTTTTGAGAGGGCCAATACAACAAAGAATAGATACCCAGCTCTCAGCTGATCTAAATTGATGCAAAAGTGTATGTTAGACTATCTGGACTATAAGAACGAGTATATAATCTTCATTTCAGGCAATTATCCATATTTTATTGTAGATAGGTTTTTTTTAATTTTTTTTTTATTGTTGGGGATTCATTGAGGTAACAAGAAACCAGGTTACATTGATTGCATTTGTTAGCTAAAGTCCCTGTTATTATAGACAGGTTTTTGAAAGTATTGATTGGTGGCTGTGAGGATGAGTCCAAGATCATACTCTCCACTTTTCTATGCTGCTTGTTAAATATATATCCATATGAAAAGGGAGACAGTCGAGTGAGGGGTTAGCATCACTTTGCAAAGACTGCTGCTTAATAGAGCCTCTACCAGAATATCAAGGGAATCTCATAGGTAGGGTCAAGACCCTTTGGAAGCTTTAAAGCATGGGATTGATGTGACTTGTATTTTAGAAAGATGATTTTGGTAGCAGCATGTAGAATGTATTGAAATAAGCCAAGTAGCTAGGGAGGTTGGAGACTTTTGAAATAGTCTAGGCAAATAGTTTAATGGAGGGTCTGCTCTGAGACCCTTGGAGTGGAAACTGAGAGGTGGGGATTCAAGAGTGCAGTAGAAGCAGCAGATGGAGTGATATTTTGAAATGAGGGTTCAAGGAGAAAAAGGACTTGAAAACGACTCTAAGATTGTTCTACAGGGTGTTCCAAAAGTCAACCCCTAAAGTCACCACACATAGGGAAAATGGGAAATTATAGGAAAGTGTGCCTTATTTACAAAATATTCATTACAAAAATTTTACAACATATTTACAAAAATTCTGTACATATTGGTCAGCCCTTTGTAAAATTTTGTATTGATTATTTTGTAAATAAAGGTACACTTAGCTATAATTGCCCATTTTCCCTATGTATGGTGACTTTAGGGGCAACTTTTGGAACACCCTGTAGATTGGTTAACAGGAGGAAGGTGGTACCACTCACTGCAATTTAAAACATAGGAAAATAACTGGTTTGCCAAAAACAATTATGAGTTTGGCTTTTGACGTTTGGAGGTTATGTCTTTGCGCTCTCTATGTGAAAACAGAAATAGAACGTTAAAAGTAAAGCTCTGCAGCTCGGAAAGGAAGAGTGCCTGAATATAAAGATTTGACGATAAATATACACACATAGGTGGTGGGTTGAAATCTTGAGAATAGAAGAAATGTCTGGGGAGATTTTGTAGAGAGGGAACAGAAGAGAATGAAGTTAGAATACTGAGAATAGGGAATTTAGATGTAAGACATTTTCTAAAATATTCTTCAGTGAAAAAGAAAGATAAAAAGGGTTCTTTCTGCAGCTATTTCTTCATTTTAAATTTGCACCATAATGATAGCTTATTTCCCTTGATTCTCAGTCTGATTTTGAACATTTTGGTCATGAACTTTTGTTACTGGATTGTGTGGCCCTTGAAAGACATTTTCTTTTTCTTTTTTCTTTTTATTTTTTTTTTGAAAGACATTTTCATAATTTTTTTGCCCTGTGTTTCTGACCTACCATTTCCTGGGGGCTTTACTAATCTTAGTTAAAATGATGACTGATTTACTTGGCATTTAGGAAAGACATATTATTATTAAAGTAAGAAGTCTTTTTAATCTGAGGTTCAGTTTTTTCCCAGACTTCTAATATGACATTTTATATAGTCCGTATAATACACAAAAATTATTGTGAACTCTAAAGAGCTTTTGGTAGATCAATATTCATCATGGTAGAAGTTAAAATTGTGAAAATTTAAAAATACTTATTAATTCATTCATTATACTTTAATGTAAATAACATATTTTATGTTATTTCTAATAGCAATAATAGAGATAAAATATCTCTAATGAGAATAGCATATCTTTTAGAACAAGAAATTTATGGAAGTGGCATTTTTACATGTTAAATCTCTTAACATCAGGCTTAATAGGAGACAGCTGGAGTCTCTTATCTATTTTTTTTTGCTTTCAATCTGTTGCAATATTACCCGTCATGTAGCTACTGGAAAACTAGTGTGTAGTTGTGAGAGAATAAGGGTGAAAAAGGAAAAATAACTTATTATTACTGGTATAAAAACAATTTTGACCCTGTGTACTCCTTGATAGGACCGCAGAGATAGCCAGAGTTCCTCTGATCACACTTTGAGAGCCTCCATATTAGTCTTCACAAAGAAGCAACTTTCAGTTTTGACTCTCACCATTATGTTTGTTTTCTATTTCATTATAGCTCATTAAAGTCTGCTCTTTATTTTTTTCTTACTTCATTAGATTTAACAAAATGAAATTGGTGTTTCATCAGTAAAAAATTGTTGAATACAAATAATTTCTTATACTTCTTTTAGGTTTAATTTGGTACTCTTTTCCTAATTTCTTCAAATAATTTCCACTTTTCTACATTCATTTAAGGCACTGTGTACTCCTCTGAGTACAACTTAAGTTACACCCTAGTTTTAATATGTTGTACTTTCATAATATGAAACAAAATATTATTTTCAGTTCAAAATAGTTTCCAGTTTTGTTAAAACGTCTTCTTAGAAGCTTTATTTAGAAGTATATTATGTAATTTCCAAACACTTAGTGATTTTCTAATTATCTTTTTATTATTGATTTCTAGCTTAATTTCTCTGTAATCTGAAAACATGTCCTATGTGATTTCAGTTGTTTGAAATTTGTTTAGACTTTATGGCCCAGAAAATGTTCCATTTTGGTCAATATTGTATGTGCCCTTGAGAAAAATATATTTTTAAATCTATCAAATATTATACCTGCTACTTTACCTCCGTACAAACTTTATAGCACAGTATCATCCTGGTCATTTGATCAACACAATAGATTCATTCCATATATTTTTATATTACTATCTATAGGATTCTGAGATTCCTTTTCCCAGTGAGATTGTCCCATTATTATTATTTTTATTGTCTCGCCTACATAATGTTATATGTCTCTGTGTGTTCTTATCTATGACACAGAATTAGTTACCTTCCAGCAATGTATTTTAGCTCTTCCCTGTCAACCCTGATAAATGAATTTAAACAAAGTCTGCAATTGTGACCCAATAGTACAATGTATCCATTTTACAAAAATTTGATGAAAATTTTTAAAGAAGTATAAATATTTCATAGAATCAGAAACTCAGAGTAGTTCTTCCAGAATACCTCTGGGCTAAAAAGCCTCTGCAACCTACTTAGTTGTACGTAATAGGGACCTGACATGTGTTGTGAATGAATCCTACTGGTCTCTAGAACCAAAGTGATCTCCGTTCCCAGGAAGGCCATTGTTTCTGAAGACATCAGTAACTGTTAAAAAGCTGCTCCTGGGCTAAGATATTGTCTGATTTCCTGAAGTTTCTGTTTGATTAAAAAGAGTATAATTTGGGCGGCACCTGTGGCTCAATGGGTAGGGCACAGCCCCGTATACCAAGGGTGGTGGGTTCAAACCTGGCCCCAGCCAAACTGCAACAAAAAAATAGCCAGGTGTTGTGGTGGGTGCCTGTAGTCCTAGCTACTCAGGGGGCGGAGGCAAGAGAATCACCTAAGCCCAGGAGTTGAGGTTGCTGTGAGCTGTGATGCTACAGCGCTCTACTGAGGGAGACAAAGTGAGAATCTGTCTCAAAATTAAAAAAAAATCTAATTCATCTCCTACATGATAGCTCTTAAATTCCATGTCTTCTTGAAAGTTTTTCTCTAAGCTCAGTGTCACAAGTTTCTTCAGTCATTCCTTGTGTTATTCCATGTGGTTTATTTCCTAGAAGAGGATTAAGGAGGAGAGCTCCACTAAGAGAAATGCCAGGACTCAGTGTTCACCACTCTGGCTGCACATTAAAATTACCTGGACAGTTTCCAAGAAAACATGACACCTTGTTCCACCTGCAGAGATTATGAATCAATTGGTCTGGAGTAGCCAGGCATCAGTATTTAAAAAATAAAAATAACCAAGCAGCTTGGTGCCTGTAGCACAGTGGTTATGGCGCCAGCCACATGCATCAAGGCTGGCGGGTTCAAACCTGGCCGGGGCCAGCTAAACAACAATGACAACTGCAACAACAACAACAACAACAACAACAACAACAACAACAAATAACCAAGTGATTTAACACTTGATATTTTTAAGATATTAATTTCTCTTAAATTAATCTATAGATTCAATGCAACTCCTATCAAAAATCTTAGCAGATTTTTTAAGTTGACAAATTGATTCCAAAACTTATGCAAATGCAGAGAACATAGAATAGTCAAAATAATTTGAAAAGAAAAATAAAATGAGAAAGGTGGAGCACTTATACTACTTGACTTAAAGAATTAAAGATAATGGTGTGAAAATAGATAGTTCGATGGTATGGAATAAAGAATCCAGAAATAGGCCTACACATGAATGGTTCATTGATTTCCACAAAGGTACACAGCCAATTCATGAAAAGAAGTATCGTTTAATTTCAACAACAAAGTACTGGACCAATGGGACATTTATATACAAAGAAAATAACTTCAATCCATATCTCCTACCTAATTAATTCAAAATGGATCATAGACATGAATAAAAAATCTAAAATAATAAATCTTCTGTAAAGAAAAAATATAAGAAAATGTTAATGGTCTTGTGTGAAGCAAAGATTCCTTTAGGTCATACCAAATAGAAGATCCATTTTAAAAATTTGATAAATTAGGCTTTATCAAAACTGAGAAATTTTTCTCATAGAAAGACACTGAAGAGAATGAAAAAACAAGCCACAGATTGAAAGAAAATATTTGCAAATCATATATCAGATAATGGACATGTAACCAGAATACATAAAGAACTCTTGAAACTCAAAAATAAGAATACACACAAGAAAATAAACATATAGATAAAAGATTTGAACATTTGCCAAAGACTATATTGAGATGTCAAATAAACACTGAAAAGATGATCAACATCTTGAGTCATTAGAGAATGCAAATTAAAATCACAGTGAAATACCTGTATACCCCTAGAAGGTCTAAGATTAAGAGGACTAACTGCACCAGAGCTAAGAGAATAGAGATCAACTGGCACTCTTATACACTGCTGGTGAAAAGATAAAATGTTATAGTTGTTTAGAAAACAGTTTAGCAGCTATTTTTTTTTTCTTTTTTTTGAGACAGAGCCTCAAGCTGTCACCCTGGATAGAGTGCTGTGGCATCACAGCTCACAGCAACCTCCAATTCCTGGGCTCAAGCGAGTCTCTTGCCTCTGCCTCCCAAGTAGCTGGGACTACAG
>CAUYRH010011827.1:0-10602 GCA_963574655.1 Perodicticus potto | reverse complement strand
TGAGTCTATATTTATCTTTTAAAGTAATATGAGATTCTTGTATGCAGGAGATATCTTGCCTGAGATTTTGTATCCTGTCAGCCTACCTATGCCTCTTTAGAGGACAATTTAAACCATTCGCATTAACTGAAAATACTGATAAATCTGTAGAAAATCTAGTAGACATTTTTAATCCTTTCGTCACTGTGGAAGTTGGAATTTGGTAAGAAGTTCCTGGGTGAGAAAACTTTTATGGTGGAGGATTACACTGGTCATTAAGGAGGATAGGTTTGAGAATATCCTGGAGAGTTGGTTTAGTCATAGCAAATTTCTTCAACATGTAGGTGTCATTAAAGTATTTAATTTCTCCATCATATATGAAACTCAGTTCAGCTGTATACAGGATCCTGGGTTGAAAGTTATTTTGTTTTAGGAGATTAAAAGTCAATGACCAGTCTCTTCTAGCTTGAAAGTTTGGATCAAAGAGATCTGTAGTTATTCTAATATTCTTCCTGTTGTAGGTAATGGATTTCCTACGTCTGGTTGCTTTCACAATTTTCTCTTTCATGTTAACTTTAGTGAATTTAATTATGATGTGCCTCAGGGATGTCTTATTCAGGTTGAGTCATGCTGGAGTTCTGAAATTGTTTGCTATCTGAATTTCAGAATCTCTTGGCATGTCTGGGAAGTTCTCTTTCATAATCTCATAATGAAGAGACTTTGTGCCTTGTAACTCCACTCTGTCATTTTCAGGTATGGTTTTCTTTCTTTCTTTCTTTTCTTTCTTTCTTTTTTTTTTCTTAGAGACAGAATCTCACTTTATCGGCCTTGGTAGAGTGCCGTGGCATCACACAGCTCACAGCAACCTCCATCTCCTGGGATTAGGTGATTCTCTTGCCTCAGCCTCCCGAGCAGCTGGGACTACAGGTGCCTGCCACACGAATATTGGTTTTCTTTGAGTTATCCCAGAGCTGTCTGAGAGAATGATCCATTTTTACCTTCCATTTTACTTCCTCTTTGTAGGTTTGGGAGCATTCGAAAGCTTTGTCTTTCATGTCAGAAATGCTTTCTGCTGCTTGCTGCGTTCTGTTATTGAGGGATTCTACTGTGTTTCTCAGATATTTAAGGGCTGCAACTTCTTGTCTCAATGTGTCAAAATCTTTGGTCATTTGGTCTTTGAATTCCTTGATTTCTTGAGACAATTTTTGAAATGCTCCCAGAATTTCGAATTCTAACTTTTCCTCTATTTTATTGATCTTGTTTGCAATCCAAATTCTGTTTTCGATTTCTGACATCTCAGCCATCTGTTTATGCATAGGATTGTCATTTGTGTCCTCCAAATTGTTCCTTGGGGGGAGTTGATGTACTCTGGTTGTTCATGTTTCCAGAGCTTTTCCGCTGATTCCACCCCATGATTATTTTGCACTGTTTAGCTGGATGAGTAGATAAGGATAAGTTGGGTTGGGGGTTCTAGGAGTAGTGATTGACCAGTCCTTTGCCTGAAAGCTGGGACTGGTGTCTGTACCTTTTTCCCTAGCCTTTTGCCAAGGACCCGTATGGTGCTACTGCCTGCAAAACTGGGGGCCTTCTTGGTGTGGTGGGGTTAAGTGGCTCTGTCTTATTTTCAGCTAGTCTCTGTCTTACCCTGGAGAATTGGTTACTCTGTGTTGGAGTCTGAGCTGTGGAGAAATACCATCTGTTAGGTCACCATGCCCCCCACCACAGACAATGATTGGAAAAGGAAAATCAAACCTTCCCATTACCACACACCCTGGGTACCACTTTGGAGAGTCCTCAGGTGATTGGCCCAGTTGAAGTGGTCCCAATCAATTGTGCCAGCCAGCACCAACCTCAAATAAAAAAGTTGAAAAGTCTCTGGCAACTAGATAGCAGGAGTCTGCTGGAAGCTCCAGTATAACTTGCTCCAGTGCTCTGTGAGCTCAGGAGGGGCCTCCCAGCAAGTAAATTAGTCTGGGGAGGTTGATGCCTCCTTCCCCACATTGCCCCTCTGTCACACGTAGTCTCTGGTAATCCTGCAGAGCTGTGATCCAGTTACCTCCAATGAGCAGGTGCTTGAGAGGTTTGTGCCTGCCTGGGTCACAGGGGGGTCTGTGGCTCCTCAGCCAGTCTGCCCTTCTCTGTCACTGTTTGGCAAGGGGAAGTGAGGCCTGACAACCTGGGTACTTGATAGGGGCTGGGGCAATTCACTCAGTTCCAGTCCGGTCCCTGATTGATGTTGCTGATAGAACAGAACAAGTTTGCAGAATTTTTCCTTTGTGGATCAGACGTTGGGCTGAAAATAGGTCTGACTCAGTCTGTGAGTTCCAGCCCTTTGTCTCAGCTTTCATCTCCTGAGGGTCAGGTGCATCTGAAGCAGAGTAAAGCAGCCTCCACCCAGGTTTCTCAGCGCGTGTATTCTAATCCTGCACCCCGCCCCAGCCAGTACCACCTCAGGCATATCCTTCACTCCCGAGTCCTGCGCCTCTGCTGCAGGTCTGCTCTGCTGGTGGCTGCCACTGGAGAAGCTGCCCAGCTTCCCCTGGCCACCCTGAGAGACTGGGAGTGTCTCCTCAAAATGTCCCCAGGGGTGTGAGCCCCACTGCTATTGTTCCCACCACTACCCCTGTGGCTGCCTCTCTGTGCCTCAGGGGACTGCCTCTCCAGCTTGACCTCCTCTCGGCTCACTTTCCTCTCACCACTCCCAAGTCAGAAAATTAGCACAGATCAGGAACAGTCCATGCCCCGTCCACAACCCTTGAGAAAATGTCCAAGAATCTGGACTCTGTTGGGGACAGACCTCTAGACCTCAGGGTGAGAGTGGAGGGGAGTGCCGGGAGTTCAAACTTGCAGGTAGAGAATATATACAGTGTTATGCCTGGCAGGAGAGTGCCATGGCACCATAGTAGGGGAAGGAGGTCCAGTTTTTAGAGGGTCTGTCCTGTGGGGTAGAGTGGGAGGATGTCAGAACTCTGCTTGCTTGTTTGTATGGAGGTATGGAGTATACTGCCAGCTGTTCTCATGAGGGAGGGGACTCCTGTCCACTTGGCGATGTGTTCTGTACCCTTTGTTTGTATCCTTGGGGTTGCAGGTCACTCCAGCAGGGTAGATATGCATTCTTTGACCTTTTCTTTTGGCTCAGATCCGAACCATTGGCTTTCTTGCTAAATTTCTGTCCTTTAACTCTCCTTCTGGATGGGACCCTCTGCGGAAAGCTGGCTACAGACTGCTGTCTTGGCTCCTCCAAGGCGGTCTTATGCATTTCTTTTTCCTATGTAATTTCTTCCTCTTCCAGAAAGAATTTCTGCCAGAAGCACAAGGAGATGCCTTATAATATTGGTAAAACAGTGAAGATACTTAAGTGATCATACTTGCTGAAATGAAAAGGAATGGCATTGCTTCTTAGATCCATCATGGTAAGATGGAGGTGCTGTGCTAATAATAAGCACATGGCTTGATTGTCTCAACCAGTCACCTCAAAACAAACTTATTAGGAAGATTTTATTATGATCCCCATTTCACAGATAGGAAAACAGGCATACAGCAGTTTGTCCAAGGTCTTGTGCCTGGTGGGTGGCTGAGTTAGGAATCAAATCTCAGCAGAGGGACCTTTGAGTCTGAGAGTTTCATCCTAAGGCTGTGCTGTCTCCTTCTTGACAAGCCCTTATCCTGGAAATCAGAAGAGAGTCAGGGTGGAATGGGAGGTGAAACAGGAGTAAATGAGGCAAGAGCCTAACTTCTACTTTGGGTTATGGCACGTGGATTCCTTAAGTTTTTACCTCTTTCCATAGCAGCAACAAAGAAATTTTCCCTTTGAAATGCCATCCTGGGGTACTTTCATTCTCTAAAAAATCCTTGTTATTCTTGCTCAAAATGATGGAATGAGGGTTCTCTGGAAATCCCAGAGTCCCTTCAAGGAAGCATCCTACAGCCATGGGTGGTCTTCCCTCCAGAAGCTGTGGTATCATTGAGAGGAGAGGTTTGGAGTCATAAACACCCATTAGCCAAGGATGAAGACCCCACGATGTGCAGAATTCTGTCCCATAAAGAAGCCAGGATAATGGTGACACAAGTGTTTCCAACCTTGTCCATTTTGCCTGGGGTTAGGAAATGAAGATTCATTGCTTGAAAAACAATTGAGAGTTTTAGCCCTGGAATATACACCCTTTGTAATCTGACCCCCTCCCCACAGCTCTATCCTCCAGTCTACCACTCTCACCCAGTACAGCCTTCTCAGCCTGCTTGTTCTTGGGTCTCGCCAAGCCCATGCTCATCTCAGAGGTGTGACACTGCCGGAGCACAACATCTGATCTGGGGTCTTGGCAGGTTCATTCCTTCACTTCTTTAGGCTCCTGTTCAGAGGGTCCTCCGCTGACCAGCCAATCTCCAATGCTATGTCCTCCACTCTTCTCCTAACACCATACTCTGCCCCCTCACACTGCCTAATGTGGCCTGTGTCTGTTATTCTTACCCAAAATTCTAGTACATATCTGGCTGTATGTGTCCCATCTTCCCTACCAGAATGTGAGACCTGTGAGTGAAGGGTGTTGGTCCATCTTGCTTACCATTGGATTTCCAACACCATGACAATGTTTGGTATATTTTTATTAAATGAACAAATGAATTCAGGGGATCTGTAGTGTCATCAGTTACCAGGTCCTTCCCTAGAGTATTACTGGGCTTTGCCAATCCTGTGAAAATGTCATCTTGTTATAATAAATTTCTTTATTTATATGCATTGTATATTTACATGTATATACATTGCATGTTTACATTTCTACGCATTTGCTTTGGTTTAATTTTTTCCTGACCATGGGTAAGTCATTAAAATTGTTCTTAGTATTTCTCTTTCACAGATGATATAACTGAATCTCAGAGAAATTCTATGACTTGCCAAAAATCATATAAGCTTCAGACAAATATTTTATGATATAAATACACATGTTACACAGTGGAAGAAACTAGGATTTGGAGCCAAATGTTTATTTCATCTTAGTTTGCATTTTAGTATACTTATAGCAATATTATCAAAGGCAACGTACTTCCCTTATTAAACTTTAATATTCTTATCTCTAGAGTTAGGATAATAAATTTAAAAAAAAAACAAGACCACACTAGGACTGTCTGTGATGATGTATATAAGTACTTAGAGTCCAGTGTACTCGGTAGGGACGCAGTAAATGTTTGTTGGCTTCTAAACACCTATTTCTGTGCCTATAAAAATACTACACTATGTCTACCTCTGGGTTTTGTTATTAAGCACAAAAAAAGCAAGGTGCCAGAAGTACTCATGAACAAGAAAGGATAATGTAATTGTTAACTGATCATGTAATTGTCATGTCTCATAGCATTGGACTAAAAAAGAAATAAAGGTGAAGAAAATATTCTGTTCATCCGTTGACATTTTTTGAAAAAAAACATTCAAGACATTTATGATACCACAAGAGAATCATTCTTACTCTCTGAAGTTTCTGCAAATTTAAGTTTTACTCTTTCACACATAATTATTTTAAAAAACTATTAACTCTTTGAGAAACTGGATTCTATTATTCATTTACAGTGGTATCCAGTGCAGATAACCAGTCACAAGTGCTGTAATTGGCTGGATGCTCAGACGGGACTTTCTCTGATGGAATCCTTAAGTATTCCAGTATCAATGTCCTATGTTTGATTTGTCCTTAGATCTTTTATTCAAAATATTTGCAGGAACTGAAAGTTATATTTTAGATAGCTTTCTCATGAAATGCCAGCTTTACCTTTGCTGCTACTTTTGAATCTTCAGTAGGAGTCAGCATTTTCTTTTTCTTTTTCTTCTGTTTTCTGTCTGGTCAATGTGCTCCTGAACTGCTTAACACTGGTTACCCAGCAAAGAGCCTCAATGTTACGTCGGGCATAGATTTTGTTCTGCTTACCTTGCTTGGTTTAGGTATATGGAAATATTTCTTCTGTAAGTTTCCTTCAAAAAGTTGTATCTATTACATAAAGTACAATATTTGAGGCAAGGTTATGGGGTTTTTTAAGATTACTTTTTAATTTGAAAAATACAAGAAGAAACACATACACTTCAAAAGTAAAAGTTACTCACAATCTTCATATTTAAAATATATACAAACTAAGGAGTGAGTACATATAAACTAAAAAGCTATGTAGAATAATCAGAATAGTTTAGAATAACAATCTTGGCTTTGTAATGGTTTAGGTCATTGTGTGCAGCTTGGAACTTGAGTATAGAGGGTAGATTAGTACATCCTAGGGAGGCAAGGAATCATTAGATGAATAAGCATTACACTTTTTATCTTTTGGGATGTGTTCCCTTTTGAGGACATTCTGTCCTTCACAATCTGGATCTACATCTGCTCTGCCAAGCTCAGTCGTACCTTTTGTGGCCCTGAAGTTACCAGCATTCTGCCTCTGGGTCTGTCTCTGATTTTCTACGTCTGGCCACACTGACGTCTCTCCTGCAAGAAGCACCATGGCCCCTTGGTCATGTTTCTCTGGAGCTGTCCCCTCTTTACCCCTCGATCCCTGTGGCCCGCAACACTGATAATTTTCTTTCTTAAGCACATTCCCAAAGAATTCCCTAAGGGAATGGCCGAAAGGTTGAAAGGTAGGCCCATGTTTGAGCCGACTCATGCTAATAGAAGAAATAAATCACTTGCCAGCATTTGCAAGAATATAGGTACATAGGGAAAGAGGAGAAGAAATACAAGTTGCCTGTTTTTTTTTTTTTTAAAGCATGCCATTGGCCCCAGATAACACCAGGGGTAGACTAAATGGTATATTAAAAGGCACTTAAGTATCATGCCTGTCCTTTCCAAATTAATGGATCAACATACATTTCACATGGAATTTATTATGCCTCTGCCTGCCAGCAGGACTGGATGGCATGTCGACATACTTGCACATTCTAGAAACAGCAACTTTGGTTTATGATCTCTTAAGTCCTGAACTCATGTCAGCAGCTCACCGTAATGCCCTGAACTCCACAGGAACTGATTTATCCTGGACCATTTAAACTCAACAGACCCTTTTCTGCATCTGAGTTTTGGCTATTCTCTCCCTGGGCTGGTATCAATCTTACTAGTGAAAAACAGAAAAGAACTACCAATGATAAACATTACCTGTTTGAATACATTTAATGTTTATTACTGGGGTCACTTTACCTTGCTGGTGACTAGTCATTGTCATACTGAGAGTTACTAGAATATCATTTGCAAGAAGTACTTAACCTCGTCATTCTTTGCATAGGGAAGTCAATCTGGAAAGACCAAATAAACTTGTATCTTGTTTGGCTTCCTGTATCTCCAGTTTATCATGTTGTCCCCCCTACTATTTGATCTCTACAAAGAAATTTTATTAATTGTGGATCTGTGTTAAGCTCCCATATTCATTACCTATTGATAGTAATAATAATTAACAAATTATTTTAAAACCTAGCAATGTAAAAACAGTAAATATTCATTATCCCACAAAGTTTCTATAGGTCTAGAATTCAGGAGCAGCTTTACTGGATGCTTCTGACTTAAGAAGTCTCATGAGGTTGTCATCAAGGTGTTAGTGAGCCTGCAGTTATCTGAAGATTAATTGAGGCAGGAAGATCTGCTTCCAAAGTAGTTCACTCACATTCTTTGTAAACTGGGCCTGGCTACTGGTAGGAAGCCTCAGATCCTCGCTACCTGCACCTCTAGAGGGCTGTTTGTGTGTCTTCACAATATGACAGCTGGCTTTCCCAGGTGATCCAAGAAAGTGCAACATAGAAGCCTTAATGTATTTTGTGACTTAGCCTCAGAATTCACACCCCATCATTTCTGCAATCATATTGGTCACATAAGTCAGAATTATTCAGAGTGTGAAGGAACTGTAGAAGGGCATGAGTACTAATAGACTTTCATAGAGATAGACTACCACACCCTCTACTTTTAGTCCTCTTTAGTATTCAGTAGAAAATTCCCATAGTGTCATTTACAATAAGGAAGAGAATGTCCTCTTGGGATCTGTAGGGTCCATCGGTATTACTATGGCTGCCCAACAGTGTCAGTAATATATGTATTCCTTTTGAAAGAAGTATTCCTTTCCAAAAACATAATATGATGTTTATTAAGAAACAAAAATACAAGCCAGAAAAGTCAAGGTTAGAGTCCACTTTTGATTGTAATTTCCAGGCAGAATTTTCTTCCACCATGATGAAACCATATGGGCACTGTTAAGTTTTTTCTTTTTTCCTTCTCTAGTGCTTGCATTGAGAAAAGTTAAACAAACAGTTCAAAACTTGAATCTCCTCTCACAAAGTTACCATTCATGGGTTGCCATCCTGGAGCACAGGCCAGGTTCTTTTGTTAGCTGCTGCTTTGAAACCCATGGCCAAGAGTGCCTGGCATGAAGCTTTGTATGTTGGCAAGCCAACCCCAATGAGTTGGAAGCTCATTCAGAGCTAAGATATAGACAGGAAGCATTGTAGAATCCTATCTCTTACAAACACGTATACCCTTATAGTTGGAGGCAATTCTCTGGGCCTAACTTTCAGTATATGCAGGAATATATTCTGAAACACTTAAGAGGTAACAGGTGATCATCTTACTTGTACTTGAGAAAACATATACTACCACTACCCTTGGTTATCAAACAGTTCTTATTTTCTACTGGAGCCATGTTTTATCTCTATATATCTTATGACCAATCACCCTTAATTTTTCTTTTCTCTGGAGCAAAACCAAATGTAAAATTCCTTCAGATATTTCAAAACTATTCGCATGTAGGTCTCCTTAGTCTATTCCAGGCTAAACATTCTGTGTTTATTTAGCCTTCTCTTCTAAGATCAGTCTCCAAATCCCTTACTATCTTAGTTTCAAGGTCCATCTTAAAATGCGGTCTCCATTCATTTGTGTGAAAAGCATTTGTTGAAGGCTGTCTATTGGAAAGGCACTGCCAGTCCAGATGTCTCAACAGGACAGAGTTGAGTGAATTGTTTCTTCCAATTGATTTGGATGTTATGTTTCTGTTGATATAACCAAAGATTACATTAGATTTTTTTTTCTATAGCTATGTCAAGTTATTGGATAATTTCTGACTGTGATCAACTATAATTATCAGTTTTTACTGAAGGGAATGGTTATCATTTCAGGACTTCCTAATCATATATTCATGTATGGTGTACTGAAATGAAAAACTTCACATTTGCCTCCATGCAAATCCTTCTTGTTGGTCCAGCTCATTGTTCCAGTCTATTGAAGTCATCTTTATATTTGCTAACTCTTAAATCTTCATTTTGTCATATAGTTCTTTCTCTCAGCTTTGTGTCACCTTCAGTTTTGATCAGCATTACTTCTATCTTCATATCCAAGCCACCCATAGTAATAAGAGAAAAATGGGACCAGCAACAGAGCCATTTGGCAGGCCCCTGGACACCTCCCTTTCCCCTTCCATCAGCACTCTTGAGAACAGGTTTTCAGCCAACTGTGAGTTGCCCAAATTATACTGTCATCTGGTCTGCATTTCTCCATCTTGTCCACAAGAATTTCCTGAGAGATTTTGCCAAATGCCTTGATTAATCAATACATTCTGGGTCTCTGACATTCACAGTTGTCAGTTATGGTAACCTGCTTCTTGCCTCAGAGAAAAAGAGGAAATGGGGCAAACTAGGGATTCTTTGCTCCTCTGCTTGAGTTCCCCAAGCACTTAACTACTGGGGTCAGTCTAGGGGACTTCCAGGTTCATGAAGATGTATCTATTGCCCTTGCCCTGACCCTTAGCCCTTTAGGATGAGGTGGAGGGTTCATTCTTGTAAGTGGTGTAACCCTGATTAAACTCCATATCTCTTAACTCCTACTCAGCCTCTCTTTCCAGCTACCCTGGGTTGTCTTTTAACTTCCTTTGTCTGTTCTCTGCCATGCTTCTACCCTCAGGTTCATGGATTTTCATAATTCAAGTTACCAAAATCTCATGCAAGATACAGCTATTACATGTCAGTGCTTTTTTATGCACCCTGTACAGATTCCCAAAACCCCCAAGCATGAATCTGTAACAAACATGAATCACCATGAGTAGGATGCACATTGTCCCACCTCCACTCTGGAATCTTCATGGCAGAGCCTACCTTTTACCTGTCAGAAAGATTGGAGACGCAGAATATGGGTAAGTAGATGAAAAGACTGGGTTCCAGTTCTCGAGCTGCTGTCAATCCAGTTTATGGAATGCCTGCTAATTTAGAGAAGGTATACTCTTGTTTCCCCCCTGATTTGTAGTAATGAGTCTCAACTATCTTATTTGTGGTGATACCAGTGAAAAGATACTCACCATTGAGGGCCACAATTCAAGGTAACAGTGTCACCTGTATTTTGTGTATTGGTTTGCAAGTCCTTTAAATTATGAGACTTTAATAATGAAGGCTAATTAGCTTGTCCTCATTTTTTTTTTTTCATGTAAATATATGGTCTTTATCCTTTTTCCTGGGGCACACTCATTGTTTTTTTTTTTGTTTTATTTGTTTTTTTTTAATTATTTTTTATTGAGTCATAGCTGTGTACAATAATTCAGTCATGGAGTACAGTGTGCGGGCTTCACATACAATCAGAGATATTTTTATCAACCTGATTAATATAACATTCATGATATTTTCTCATTTACTAT
>CAUYRH010011826.1:0-18094 GCA_963574655.1 Perodicticus potto | reverse complement strand
TATTGCAGCCCAATTCATAATTGCTAAGTCATGGAAGAAGCCCAAGTGCCCATCGACCCATGAATGGATTAATAAATTGTGGTACATGTACATCATGGAATATTATGCAGCCTTAAAGAAAGATGGAGACTTTACATCTTTTGTGTTTACATGGATTGGAGCTGGAACATCTTCTTAGCAAAGTATCTCAAGAATGGAAGAAAAAGTATCCAATGTACTCAGCCCTACTATGAAGCTAATTTATAGGTTTCATATGAAGGCTATAACCCAACTATAGCACAAGAATATGGTAAGGGAGGGGAGGGGGGAGGTTGAGGTGCTGGGAGGGTAATTGGTGGGGCCACACCTATGGTGCATCTTAGAAGGGTACAGGCGAAACTTACTAAATGCAGAAAACAAATATCTTCATACAATAATTAAGAAAATGCCATGAAGGCTATGTTAAACAGGGTTTGTTTTTGTAGAGACAGAGTCTTACTTTATCACCCTTGGTAGAGGGCCGTGGCATCACACAGCTCACAGCAACCTCCAACTCCTGGGCTTAGGCAATTCTCTTGCCTCAGCCTTCCGAGTAACTGGGACTACAGGCATCCACCACAATGCCCGGCTATTTTTCTGTTTTTGCAGTTTGGCCGAGGCCAGGTTTGAACCTGCCACCTTCGGTATACGGGGCTGGCGCCCTACTCAATGAGACATAGGCACCGCCCTATGTTAAACAGTTTGATGAAAACATTTCAGATTGTATATGAAACCAGCACATTGCACCCCTCGATTGCACTAATGTACACAGCTATGATTTAATAAAAAAAAAAAGGGAAAAAAAAGGTTGAGAACAAAATTAAACACAAATAGAATATGTTAAGTAAAAAAAAAAAAAAACAAACAAATTACAAAATAAAATGAACTAAGAAACAGACCTCTGAATCACTGTGTCACAAACTATTAAACCATCCGTAGTCAACAACCCTGCTCATACTAAAGAGAAATTTTTCTGGGTTTGTGTTTTTCTAAAATTCTTTAGCACAATAGTGAAGTAGCATATGGGCATAATAAGCAGTGCATGTGTGTGCTGGTAGCAATCTATTGCCTCTCAGCTCCAGGTCTGCCCTTCTCCAGCCTGCTCTGAGATAGGGGAGCTGGGCCCTGTAAACACGTCTCCTCCGCCAGATGGTGCAGTGTGAGGTTTGCTAGTAGGAGACACCGGGGATGCTGCGAGGCCAATGCAGGGGCTTCATTCAGGCTTGTCTCGCCTTCCTAGCTTCTCCCTGCAGCACGGCAGCCGGCCGGGCAGAACACGCACCCTCTGAGTATCCAGGGCACTGGCTGTGGTGCCTTCCCAGTGAGCTCTGCAATCGCCTGGGACTCTCCCCCATGAGTCTTGCAGCAGCCTCAAAGAGCGGCTTCCCAGGGGACTTCTGAGGCCCCCCCCACAAGGCAGGCGCTCAGCTTCAGCCCCAGATGCAGCAGCTCTGCCTGAATCTCTGAGTCCTGGGCTCTTTAGCGCCCTCTGTAACAAGATGGCAATTCCTTAATCTTTCCCTTTTCAAGTTACTCAGGTTCCTGTCTCCAGACACCGAATGAAGGAGTGAGTGGCTAAAGGGACCTGGACAGAGCTGCTTCAGGGGGAGGTGGACTGGCTGATTTTCCTAAGGAGATTTTCCTGCCGTGTCTGGTTTTCCGTCAGGTGGCTGAGCTCTTGCACGGGTTTGCCTTTAAACTGGCCTTTGATGCTCTACCTTCAGATCCAGAGAATGGTCCTTATTCCCTCCTGACTGGCCCCTGAGCTCAGCTGTTGATGTTTCTCCTGGGGACTGCTCATTCTCCACAGCTTTGCAGGAAGCCTGTGATGGGAGGCTGGAGCGGGCAGGGGACAGAGCTACAGAAAGACTGGTGGCCAGGCCCTTTGAGGAATCAGGGTGGGGCTGACCTGGGCAGCAGGAGGGGAGATTGGATGGGCTCTGGCAGAAAGGGCTCAGGGAGTCAAGCACTGCACACTTGCCCGGGCAGCCAGAACCCAAGACAGAGGGGTGCAGCTGCTCACCGGCCCCTGGACCTCAGAGCCCCAGGTGCTAGACATCCAACTCCCAAGCACAAGTTCCTCCAGGATGTGGAAGTAGCCATCAAGGGCGGGTACAGAGAATGCTGCCCCCCCCCCGTAAGGACAGCAGGATACTGGAACCACTGTGGGCCTCATGCCCAGGTGGATTCACGGGCACCCTCCCTGTCAGTTGTGGAAAAGATCAGGAAGACATAGACCACTCACTGGTAGTGAACAAATCATGGGTGAGTTATGTGCTGCTGGGTACTAATGGGTGCTAAAGGGTGCTGCTGAGTACTCCCAGGCACTGCTGGGTACTATCGAACACTGATGGGTACTGCTGGGTACTGAAGGGTGCGACTGGGAACTGCTGGATACTAATGGATTCTCTTGAGTACTGTTGGGTACTTCTGGGTATTTCTGGGTACTGCTGGGTGCTGTGGGTACTGCTGGATACTGAAGTGTACTGATAGATGTTGCTGAATACTGCTGGGTGCTGCTCGGTGCTGCTGAGTACTCACGGATACTGCTGTGTGCTGGTAGGTACTGCTGAGTACTCGTGGATACTAGTGAGTACTGCTAAGTACTGCTAAGTACTGCTGAGTACTCATGGATACTTCTGGGTGCTGATAGGTGCTGCTGAGTACTCATGGATACTGCTGGGTGCTGCTGAGTTTTGTTGAGAGCGGCCAGGTGCTGCCAGCAAATGTTCCTTTTGGCCCACAAGGTGAAGTAACAGGCAGCACGGCTTCGGAGTGTTGAGTGCGGCCCCCGTAACAGCAGCCTGTCTGGGCTCAGTGCTCTCAGGTGTCTGCGTCGCCGGCCCAGGCCTCCACGTCTGCTCCAGCCAGTGGATCGGAGCAATAACAAGTGCGTTGGAGACCGTTATTTTCAGGCCAGAGCCAGGGAACATTGTTCTTGGAAATGCTTGTGGATACCCCTCCCCAAAAGTGGGGAGCATGAGGGGGCAGCACCTTGGTCAAATAAGGTCAGGGGACACTTCTGGCTGTTCCCTGGGGACCCACCTGGCTCATGGAGCCCAGAGCAGATTTCAAAAGGCCCTGCAGCCGGTAAAATACACCCACGAGTCTCCCAAACCTATGTGAGCATGCTGTGGGGTGGGTGTGGGGGTAAAACCATAACAATCCCGCAAAGCCTGCTGCAGGGGACCCCAGCTGGAAAGTTGTTTTTGAATCAGCTTTCTCAGGGGGATAAACCATTTACTGTCTAAGGGGAAGGTAGGTTTCTCAAGTATACAGTAGAAGGCCAGGCAGTTGTGGCAATGACTAAATACAACGGTGTGTTATCATTTAATTAACAACATCCTTAATCGCCCTTAGCATGTTTCTAGAGCGCGGTTCCACTCACAGTTATTTTGTTTGTATAAGAGAGCGTGAGAGAGGCGGCAAGGGAAGGGGGGGAGAGAGCGTCGGGCAAGTGAAATGCACCCTGCGGGGCACCCGCGCCCTCTGCCAGCACTGCCTGGGGACACCGTGCCAGTCACACGTGCCACCGGTGCACTGAGTGCCTTGTCACTCCTCATCCCACCTCTGGGATATTTGTGCTTTCATCTACGAAAGTTCAACCATCAACAAATTGTATCAGAAACAAGTATCAAATCAAAACTTCTCTCAGCCAGTGCCCCTGGGACCCCACCAAGCTAGGATCAGTTCTGTTGACCACCAGGTTTGGAGGGTTGGGACACGGACATCCAGGACCTTGGCACTAAGCCCCACCAGGCATGGCCCATAGGAGCCTGGAGGAGGTTTGAGGAAGGAAGACTTGGTGACCTCTGGGGCCAAGATGGCCTTGACCTAAGACTGGGATATGTAGATGGCCACCCCCAGCAAAGCCTTGCCTGGGATGGGCTGTTGGGTCTCACTAGGAGAACAGCTCCCACTCAGGGTGGCTTTGGATTTGAGGGACAGATGAAGCTGGAAGGGAGGCTGGTGGCTTCACAGAGGTTCCTGGGCTTCTAAAGAGTAAGGAGCCTGATGCAGACACCTGCCACCTCTCTGAAGCTCAGTTTCCACAGGGACGTGGATCCCCAGATGGGAGGCACCCACTTGGTGGGTGCTTGCAGGGGTCGACTGAGCCTTGGCCAGCTGCTTTCAAGGCCTGCTAGGCAGAACTCAGTCAAGGACAGGTTTGGGAAGACAGAGAGACTCATCCAATCCTCCTGGGGAAGACTGTCCTGGGGTCGGGGCCTCTCAGGTGAAATGGGGAGGCCTAGGCAGAAACGCTACCACTTCTGGTGCAGAGATGGCTCCTCTGCAGACACAGCTCTGAAATGACCCTGGTCACCCGCTCCTCGTCCCAGCCAACGAGCCTTAGTTAATCTTGAATAATCCGCATCTGCTCAGTGAAGTTCATCCACCTTTGGGATTTAGACGATTCATAACAGAGACAGGACTCTTCCGTCACAAAAGACAGCTGTGAGTGGGGAATCGCCATGGAGGCAGATCTGGACAGATGACATCGACCTGCTGAAACTGGCGGTGGGGGAGGATTATATGTGACCTCGAGGTTGCTTCATTCTGTTCCCCCAAATAGACGTTTACATGGCTAATTTTAAAGACTACTTTAAAAAAATAAGGTATGTTTGCAAAGTGTTAATGAAAAGCTAAGAACACAAGAAAACTGGAAAATCTTTAGATTTTTAGTACTTCAAACAGAGCTTCAAAATTATGATGGCACACTGGGCTTATGCAGAGACAGCTGTACAAATGATGGTGTGTCTGTGTACAGAGTCGGCACACTGGGCTTACACAGAGATAGGTGTACAAATGATGGTGTGTCTGTGCACAGAGACAGCACACTGGGCTTACACAGAGATAGGTGTACAAACGATGGTGTGTCTGTGTACAGAGATGGCATATGGGGCTTAGATATAAAAAGCGTATTTGCTAGAACCAGATGAAAGTGCCGAAGTCATGAAGATCAGGACAGTGTTGTCCAGCACTGGTCTGGAAGTGGACATTGCGACCCCTGTTTGGTCATTGTCCCACTGGGGAGCCCTGCATGCTTTGCCAAGATGGTGAGATTCTGAGTAAAACCTATTTTTCATTTCTTTGTATATTGTTTTAAATTTGACTTAATACCAAATGAGTAAATGAAGTTTGCTTTTGCTTGTTTTTAAATCAGATTAATAAATTTGTTCTTGAGGGATGGGGAGGAGATCAATCTCCACCCAGTCTGGAATCAACGTGGCTTCTGATGCAGCAAAACTTGCTCTTCTGAGTAGTTCTCCCCACCGTCCGGCTCCTTCCAACACTGCCCCCCTCCAGCTTCTGGGAAGATGCTGGTGCCGGCTCTGGGGGCCCCTGCTGTGGACCAAGCCCACAGTGACCCGGGAGCCAGCAGGACGCCATCCCACTGGACAGGACAAGCCACCTGCCTGCCATCCTCAGACCTGGGGCTTCATTTCCCTTGGACCCCAGCCTCAGGGTGGACAGTTGCAGGGGAGGGGAAGGGGTGAGTGCCATAGCCCTGTCCCTGACCTTGGCAACTTGTGCACATCATGCTTCTGGCCAAAGCCTCCTTCTTAAGGATCAGTCCCTGCACTGGGGGAGGGGATCGTCCTGACCTGCTGTGTGGCCCGAAAGCATGGGCTTGGAGTCCAGCCTGGCCAGGCCACCTGTGGCAGTAGGACCTTGGTCTAGTCACTGCTGCCCGGAGCCTTTGTTTCTGTGTGAGGCACAGAGAAGTGGGCTTGTGCCTGGGAGCACTCAATTAAAATTAATGTATGGAATTTGGGGCAGGTGTGGTGGCTCAGGCCTATAATCCCAGCTCTCTGGAAAGTCAAGGCAGGAGGATCCCGTGAGCTCAGTTTGAGGCCAGCCTGAACAAGAGTGTCTCTACTAAAAATAGAAAAATTGGCCCGGTGTTGTGGCGGGCACCTGTAGTCCCAGCTACTCGGGAGGCTGAGGCAGGAAGATCGCTTGAGCCCAGGGGTTGGAGGCTCCTGTGAGATGTGGTGCCACCACAGCGCTCTAGCCTGAGGTGACAGGGTGAGATCTGTCTCAAAACAATAATAATGATTAACACAAGGGATCTGGAGAGGGGAGGCTTGGAGAATGGAGATAGGATGGGCACCTTCTAGCAGGAGTGGGAAACCCATTAAGGAAGAGCTCTCCATGTGTGTACAACACAGGGACCCCACTGGTAGCCAGCCCGAGAGAGAAAGGTCTTGTTAAATTGGCAGAATCAACACCAGCACCCTCTGGCAGCTGAGAGGTGCCTGGGAGACTGTGAGTGCAGCCGTGCTGGGGAAGCTGGAGCAGGGGTTCAAGCAAGGACTAGGGACCGCAGCTGTCCTTTCCCTACCTCCTGTGACAAGAGCGAGCTCCCCGGCCCTGCCCTTTTGCCTCTGTTACTGTGATATCCACATGTGTTTGTGGAAAAGATCGCCCATGAACTGGGGCTGTGCAGGGTGCCTGCCATGCACTGAGAATACACCAGTGATGCTCTGTCCCTTTCTTAAAGGAAAATAGAACCACAGCGTGGGCCTCCCGGGAGGGGCACAGCTCACACCCTTGCAAGTCTGGAGAAGGGTGCACCCTTCCCAGCCACCAGTCCCTTCTGGTTCATGGCGCTTGTGGGCCACACCGAGAAGCTGGCCTCTCCGCTTGGGACCCAGGCTCATCCTTCTCCCTGGCACACAGCTGTAGCACACGCCCAGTTGACAAGGTATTTTGAAAGTCACATTAAATTTCTTTACACCCACTTCCTTCCCATGGAGTTGCTTCTTTCCTCTCAAGGAGAGAGCCCAGGGCCAATGGGCCAAGTCCCTGCAGCCTCTGCACAGGCACCAGGGCCCAGCGTGCACTGGGCTTGGTCCACCACATGTGGCCTTGTGCCAGCCTCGCCTCTCCTCCATTCTCTCTCTCTAAGGAGGAGATTCAGCTCTGGTCTTAATTGTTGCTTTTTTGCAAGGATGTCAGAAATCTGGCCGGAGGTCCTGGCAGCCGCCCCCGCCCCTGCCCCTGCCCAGGCCAGCATTCCTTCCAACCCTGACATCTGGCACTATCTGTAGCATGGAGTCCCCGTGAGCTGGAATTCCAGGCTCTGGGATCTGCTGACCAACGCCCGGGCAGAGAGGACCCCGGCCACCAGTGTGTGGCTTGAACCACAGGTTGGGCAGTGGTGGTTGTCCCCGCCCCCCATCCACCTCCTCCCAGTCACCCACAGTCCAACATGATTCCAATCTAATCAGATGGCCGCCTGTACCCTCCAGGCAGTGGCCAGGGACTCTGGAGTCCGTCAGAGCTGCCAGGTCATCGCTTGGCCAGCAGCCTCGAAGGCTGACATTCACCAGTGCTGATCCTGCAAACACTCAGGATGCCCCAGAGACCAGGGAGAGTGTTTTTGGATCTGTAAAGCAGCCCTCTGCAGGAGGACCCAGCTCTGCTGCAACTGCCTGGGGCACAGGGTGCAGGGGGGCGGGGGAACCTCCAGGGCTCTGCCTGCCCTGCAGACACCAAGCCTCAACCCTGCATGCCCACTTGTCCTGCCAGACGCACCCCAGTACCCTTTAGCTCCTTCTTGCCCTGAGTATAATCCGGAGCACCCCATCCAACCCCCAAGATGTCTCCACAGGGCTTTGTTTACTGCTGTGCCAGACACCCAGAGCCTGCTGCAGGAGGGGGCTGAACGTGTCCAGTGGCCTAAAAGAGTTGGAAATCCTACTGCCTGAGTTAGTGTGAGCTTCAGGCTAACTCTGCCTGTATCTCCTCCCCTTCAGGTGGGAGGAAATGGCTTAGGACTAGTCAATTTGCACTCAAGGGGTTAAGAGAAAGGAATACTTACACTGTCCAACCAGGTCAGGGTGTGGGGGTTTAACTGAGTAAGTGGGGTGGATGTGAGCGGGAGAGGTGCAAAGGGGCTGGGAGAGGAGAGAGGTAAGGAGGGAGGGGTGAGGGGGCTCCCTTTGCCTGGGGATGTTCTGGTCCCTGCTCTAAACTCTCTGTACCAGTTCAGGGAGCACCAGGGGTTCCAGTCCTGTAGAGCACCTCTTCCTGCAACCCAGGGTCCCCAGTGTGTGTGCACCTGGGACTGTGTGCACAGTGCATCTGTGTGTGCACAGATGTGTGTGTGTGCATGCACGCGTGGGCCTCTGTGCAGATGTGCACGTGTGTGCATGTGTGTACCCAAGTATGCAGATGTGCATGTGTGTATCTGAGTGTGCACGTGTGTGCATGTGTGTGCCTGAGTGTGCACGCGTGTGCACTGTGTGCCTGTGTGCACCTATGTGACCATGGCACACGCCTGTGTGGCCGTGTACACTACCTGTGTGCGCCTTCATGTGTAACTGCCTCCTCGCTCCTCTGCAGATAGGAGCCTTCTCTCTCCATAGGGCCCCTGGGTGTGGGTGTGAGGCCCTGGCACGATGCCCACCAGGGCGACCCAGCAGCTCTAATGCTGAGGCCGGCAGGGCCTGGGCCCACCAGCGCCATCTGCTTCCTCAAGGAGCCCAGCCCAGCAGGAGCACCCAGATGCGGCTCAGTGATCCCCACCAGACGCTCTGAGTGGAGGCACGAACGTCCCTTCAGGAGGACAAATAGTCCAGAGCAGGAAAAGCCAGAGGCAACAGCCAGACCAGGCCACACACAGGGAAAGGGAGCACACAGGCCCACGCCCTCAGGCGTCCCTCTGGGCTTTCTCCGAAGGCACCCCCAGTCCACGCAGGGGAGGGACCACCCGTGACACTGGCTCTCCGGCCCCCAGGCAGTGTTTCTGCTCCTAGACAAGCCAGGGGCCAATGCGGAGGACGGGGGAGCCCCAGAGCCCCTTGGGATTGTGACTTGGGGGTCCCCTTTATGGATGGGAGTGCAGGGGAACCTTGTCCCTGACCAGGGGACCTGAGTGGCCTTTTGGGATGTCCCCATTCTCCCAGCTGTAGGGGCCTTCAGGTAGGCCCACGTCTCCTACAGGACAACAGAAGAGGCCACAACACATGTGTGTACACAGAACACACACCACACGCGCTTACACGCACGCATCACACACACCTGCCGTGGGCACACACACCTCTCAGAACATCGCCATCCCCAGACTTTTTCAGTTGGACCTCCCACATCCGCCCTGCCCCCCCACCTCCTTCTCATGCTGATTTATGCCCAGATGTCCCCCCACTCCCCACAGAGTGAGGAATCCCAGATTCCCGGCATTTCCTCGTGGATTTCACTTCCTTGCCAGAAAAGTTCAAGGTTAGGTCAGATCTTCCCCTTCCGCCAGGAGCTTCGTCTTCCCAGCTCCCTGCCAAGCCTGGGGTGTTCCTCTGGGGACGGGGCACTTCTGAGCAGAGGGCCCCAGGGAGCTAAGGGTCACCCCCGGCAGGCAGGCCCCTTCACGCTGCTCCTACAGGGGCCAGTGTGGGGGCCAGTGAGCGGCGCCTGCAGCACCTGTGTCTGCCCAGGCCGCTGGGCATGTAGGGTTAGGATCCACACTGACGTGGCCCTGACCTTGCCTGGCGTCCAGCCCCTCCCTGGAGCAACTGTTGCCTTGCCTGCCCTTCCTCTGATGGGACAGCCGCCCTGACTGCCCCTCCTCACCTGATCACGGGATGTGTCTTGAGGAAGGACGGGTGCCACCTCCCTGTCCTCCTAGCTGTGTGGGGACCCAGAAGGCCTCAGCCAGCACTGCTGTTCCCCATGGGAAACATTTTTCAAGGACAATCCTTAGAGGCTCTACTGGGGGCCGTTTGGTGACTCAGATTATCACCACCTGATAACAGGCCGGGGACTATTTGGATTTTGCCTGTGAACTTGGTCCAGGCCCAGCTCTGCCACCACCTTGTCTTAACACTGGTTACTATTTTTAAATTAATAACTTATTTTTCTTATTACACAGTAATATGTATTTTTTGTTTAAAATTTAAGAAGCGCAATTATATATAAGCAAAAATGAAAATACCTAAATATACTTTTATTCTCACCACACTGATCAGCACTGGTAACATTTTGACAAACTTCCAGAACTTTGTCAGTCCGTGGGTCCCTGGCTTACACTTTAGCGTCCTCAAATCATAGCATTCTTTCTGTATAAGAAGACCTCTTCCGGGGCATTTAACCACTTCCATTTTTTTTACACTAGAAACAGGAGTGTGTGGACCTGTGAAGTGCCGTGTAGGCCTCTTGCCTCCCTGAGAGTGTTCTGGGCGTAGGAACATCCGGGTCTCCTGTCTCCCATCCTGAAGAGCTACCCGGCGTGGGGCGAGACTGGAGCACCTTACTTTCCTTACGTTCTTAAAGGATTAAGAGTATTATATTTCCACAACAAAGCCTCAGATTAAGGCCCCGTGGATGATAAACGCAGACAGAGGGAGCCTCTGCGTCCCAGAGGGCAGAGATAGGGCACCCTTCTCCACGGGGGCTGGGTCTGCGATCTCCTCCCTCCCTCCCTTCCCTGGTCCCACTGAAATGACAGGAGTGTAATAAAACTGGGTGGCAGCCGAGCTGTGCTGGGGTCGCTAGAGGAGGACGCTCCCAGCCAGGTGCAGCGCACAGAGGGTGGGTTCTCCGCAGGATGGAAGCGCCCCAGGACGACCCAGCACCAAGGAGGCCAAGCCTGGGATGGAGGTGGAGGCTGTGCCCGGCCACTGGGAGTTTGCTGGCTCACGGCACAGCTCCGTGTGAGGCAGGGTGCGCCGTGGGGGCCAGTGTGCAGCCTGGGAAGGGCCCTGGGGTGAAGGGGACCAGTGGGTCACCAGACAAGAGGAAGAGCCGCCCGGGAGCTGCCTCCATCGCTCTACCTCACCCTCACATCGCACAGCTTTCAACGAGGATGCGCATTTTCTCTCCAGGCCATGGCTGTTTTTGTTTTTCTTTTTGTAAGGTTATAAAAATTCCCCAGAATTGCTGGTGAACACAAAGATGTGGGGAAAAGCACAGGGGCATGTGGGTGTTGGGGCAGCTTGGGACACTCCCTGGCCAAGGGACAGCCGTGCCACCTCTGACCACCCACATGCCAGGCCTGTGTGTCACAGAGGCGACAAGATCCTCTTTGACGAACCCCAGATGTCTGGTCTTCCCTCTGTCCCCTGCAGTTCAGGCCGGGCCCAGAGTTCTGGAGGGAACGCCCGTTCCTTGTTTGTTCTTTCTCTGTCAAAAATACAAATATGCAAATGTCTCCCCTCTGTGTGCACGCAGAAGGCTCAGGTGGTAAGTGGGGACTCTCCAGCCGTGTCCATCCCTAATCAGTGACCATGTGCTTAACAGCTCATAGTGGTCGGGAGAGTGGGAATGGGTGCTCACCCCCACCCAGCAGCCCTACTGCTGCGTACATGGTGTCAGGAACACAGTGCTGCAGGGCCGGGCCCCACGGGACTCCACCATGAGGGCTGGGCAGAGAGGAGGGGCAGGGTGTGGACACTGGTCATCCTCTGAAATGGCCATGGCTTTGGGGGGTGTATTTTATGAAAGCATCAGTCCACCATGGATTGGACATTTTAAAAACCCAGGCTTCAATCACAGATAGTTTGATAAGCATGAAAAACAATAACACCAATCCAATAACATTATCGAAGTGACCGCTATCCCTTCGACCTGCTGGCCTGCCCATAAAGTGACAGCTATCCCTTCGACCTGCTGGCCCACCCGCAGGACCCTCCTCTGGGCGTGAGAGTGTGGAGGGCGTTTGTCCAGCTAAGGTCTCACTGATTCAGCTCCATGGAAACGTTGCCTACACCTACAGATTCTCTGCCAGACAGTGCCCCTCTCTTAGTTTCTAGCATCATTATTTGTAAAGACAAACTGACACTTGAATGAAAAATAATTTTAATGTCTTAAAGACATAGAAGAAATCACCAGTGGGCACTGAGCCCCACTGTGAGCCAGGCCCACACTGTGCCCCCCCGAAGGGCCCCCATGTCCCATGGGGTGGGCAGCAGTAGCTTCTCTTCCATGGGGTAGATCTGCCATCTCTGATTCCTCGCAGCTTTTGCAAATCTCATGGCAAAATAGCTGTGGCAAGCAGTCCAATGGGGCGTAAAGCATTTGACAGTTTGGAGTAAATCAATCATTGGCCAATTAATCAATCTGCAAACGGGCTGTTGGCAAACATACTTGCAGCAGAGTGGGTTGCCGGGTTCTGGCTACCAAGGGTAAGGCCAGCAGCCAGGGGGTTGCATGGGTTCTGGCTACCAAGGGTAAGGCCATACTTGCCGGGGGTTGCATGGGTTCTGGCTACCAAGGGTAAGGCCAGCAGCCAAGAGCCAGGCCTTGCCCTGGGGAGGTAGCGCCAGTGGAGGGGGGTAAGCAGAACTGGGCAAAAAGCAAGATAAATACATTGTGGCCAGCCAGGGGCTCGTACCTGTAATCCAGCACTCTGGGAGGCTGAGGCGGGAGGATCCCTTGAGCTCAGGAGTTTGAGAACAACCTGAGCAACAGTGAGACCCTTGTCTCTACTGAAAATAGAAAAATTAACTGTGCATTGTGGCAGGTATCTATAGTCCCAGCTACTAGGGAGGCTGAGGCAGGAGGATTGCTTGATCCCAGGAGTGTGAGGTTGCTGTGAGCTAGGCTGAGGCCGTGGCACTCTAGCTGTCTCAAAAAGAAAAACAAGAAGATATGGATGTTAGGATTGCTCTTTCAGATAGGGCGCTGGGGAGGGAGCGTTTGAACTAAGGTCTGGGTGGAAGGAAGTCAGAGCTATTTACCCTCTGGGGAAGGGAGGTCCCTGTTGCAGACACAGCCCTGCAGCTAAAGGAGGATCTGAGGGTGGCAGATACAGCTGCCAAGCGATGTGGCCCTGATGAGGATGTGACAGAAATGAACAGAACAGATTTATTTCCAAAACATCTGTGAATCACTCCCATTTGGGCAAACCGTGCTGTGACTCTGAGGTACAAAACTATTACAAACTTCTGTCCTTTCCCCAAGGGCTAAGTCTTGTTTCCAAGTTAAGGATGTTTTTTCCTCTTCCTGTCCTTTATTTTAACCCCCAAACCTCAGAACAATAGGCCACGCCAGGAAGGTCCTTGGTCTGTCCTGAAATTTTGTCGGGAAATGGGGCAAAAGCTTTTCTTGTTACTTTAAAGTCAGCGGCCTGGTTCCTTCTTTGCTCCGACTACCAGGAAGCTCAGAGCCTAATTTGCCACCTACCCCCAGCAACTGCACAGGACCACAAGGTTGCAGTCAGGGCTGTGGCTTGATTCTTGACCTCATCTTGTTCCCTCTTCTTTCCCTCTTTTCTCTGGTTCACTCATTCACCTTTCCTGTTGTCTGGTAGTACCAGTGACATCTGGGACTGCTGGGGGCCACTGCTTGGGGCTCTCTGGCTGCCTCGGCCTCCCTCCCCCACCACACATAGTGCGGCCTCTCTGCTACTGTGTTCAATTCAAAGACCAGAGTGCAGCCCAGATGGAAACCCAGATGGCAACAGCAGCCGTGTACAACTGTGGCAGCAGGGCAGGGACGTCACCCCTCTTCAGCTCCAGCTTCTCCCGCCGCAGCAGCCCTGGGCAGCCCGATTCCTGCATGAGCTCCTGGCCAGCCGTGCTCCTGTCTTCCTTGGACTAATCAAAAACTCAGGAGCACAAGCCTCGCTGTCTTCCCTAAGCCCAGCCGACCACTGGTGCTGCCGTGCTGGTCTGGAAACATCTTTGATCTTCTGTGCATTGGGTGCTGTTGGCTCTGGTCTCTCAGCTGGCTGGGAATGGGGTCCCACAGTGAGCCCCGTGTCCCAGGCCAGGCAGCCCTGCATCACCCCAGCACGGTCCCCAAAGAATCAGCCAGGCCACACGACAGGCACTGAGCCACAGAGGTGCTCAGTCTCATGCCCTTGTGTGATTGCTCCAGAGCTGGTGCCTTCGACCTCTGGGTCCCTGCTGCTGTCACGTCTCCACCTGGTACCTGGTACCCAGGATTTTCGCAAAGCTGTCCTACAGTTTAAGAACCTAAAAGGAGGCTGTGTATGTCTGGGAGAAAGAACGTGTCGATTGCTGGCTCCGGGGCAGTGTGACTGGGCCACCTGCTCGGGGCCTGTTTGTCCTGGTCATGGAGTGTGGTCGCAGCCTGAGGCAAGCCGTCCGCTGTTTTGTTTTTCACAGGTCTAAGAACACATGTGTGTGACTGGGAAGGACAGTGGCACAAAACTCCAGCAAACACGCTTCCCTTTGTGGCTGTGCTCTCGCACAGTGCTTTTTAAATGCCGGAACAGTTCCCAGGATGGTCCTGGGGCACTGAGCCCAGACAGGAGGTGGTACTGGTTCCGTTGACACGTGTGACCGTCATCCATCCCCAAGCCTGTAAAGGCTGCAGTGTGTAAGAAGAAATGTGTCCTTTACTGGGGTGCAAACCACTAATCTTTAGAATAGAAGGAAACCCATTTCTCTAAGTTAATTGCTGGTCATAAAATGTTATCTCAGCCTTATCTGAGCCTAAGAATTCATTACTCTTAGGATCCCACCATGACCATCCTGGATAAATACAGCAGATTTAATGCGAATAAAAGGAGCTGTTCACCGAGAAGTGTGGTGACTTCCCCTCAGTGTCAGACAGTGAGTCATGTGATGACAGATGGACTTAGGAGGAATTTTGCTGAATTAAGACTAACCCAGATCATATTAATCATGATATGGACCTGTTAGCACTGTCAGACGTTCCCGAAACAGGAATTTACGGTCTAATGTAAAAGGCCAACCAGGAAACTCGGCCTTTCTCTTTCCCGAGTCCTTAGCAATCACGTTCTGAAAGGGTCGCTGGTCCCCTCTGCCCATCTGGCAGCCCCAGGGTCCTGGCTCCCGGTGTGGCTCCCTATACAGCCCAGCCCCGGGCAGGGGTCCTCCCCGCTGCCCACCATCTGGCCCTGGCGGGGGCTGCAACTTCCCCTCTCACAGGACCAAGGCCCTTCCGGCGCCCCTCCGGCTTGTGGGGTCACAGTCCAGCCCGGTCGGGCCAGCTGCAGCCCACTTGGCCAGGCTGGGCCCCCACAGCTGACTCTGCACCCGTGGGTCCCAGGCGGTTTCTGAGCTCAAGGGTGGGAGGAGGGAGCCGCCCAGCTCACACTGCTTCCTGTGCTTTTCATAAGAGAAAAAAACCATCTCCATCTCCATCTGTTTTCTTTTTCAGATAAAATCTATTTTAGGAGAGAAGTATGCGCTCCACTTTACCCACACTTGCCTCCCCCGGGGCTTGGCCGTGGCCTGCCTCTGTGGGTGGCTGCAGCTGCACTGTCCCTCCTGCATGCTCGCGGCCGGGCAGGGGGTCGGGCCCCGGGGAGACTCCTGAATAACAGTGTGTGAGCCTCTGCGGGCGGCCTGCCATGTTGGGGGCCCCTACCTGAGGGACACGCCCTGGCCTCAGGGGTCATTACGCAGAGTGTCTCCAGGGACAGCAGGTGGACCCCAGAGACTTGCGCGGACACTCGGGGAGCCTCTGGCTTGTACCGCCCCACGTCTTGTTTCTCTGAACTCCACTGCAGAGAGGGGTCTGGGCCTCCAGGGAAGCCGAGGCTCCTTTAGCGGAAATAACTTTGCCTCAGGGCTTCTCAACAAGACAGATTCCCTAATAATTCCAAGGACAGGGTCTGCTGGGTCCTTCTGGAGCGTGTTTCTCAGAAAGAGGCCAGGTCAAAGGCGAGGCGAAGCTTTAGGCTGTGTTTGCCCGCAGCTGACACGAGAGCTCAGGCGGCACATTAGAAGAGGTCTGTCTGCCTGGCCGGGCGCGGCCTTCGCGTGTCCACACACACCGTACCACCCTCACCACACGGCCAGGTGCAACTGGCTGGGCACAGCCGCTCTGGGAGCAAATGGGACTCGACCCCAGTTCCAGCAACGGAAGAGGAACAGCGATAGGAACAAACTCCTTCCAGCGAGTCCTCCGTGGACATTTCAGGGCGCTCCTGGGGTCTGTGCCCGGGGGCTGTTGCTAACAACGTGGTGCTGGATGCAGAAAGGACTGAGGTGGGAGAATCCGACACGCGAGAATCCCAGACAGACCCGCGGAGGCCGCGTGGCATCCCACACCGTGTCATGTCTCCCCGGCGTGGGGCTCGCTGTGGATGGGCTGCAGGGAGAGTCTGCATCCGGGTTAAGGCGATGCTTTCTCAAATACTGTCAGGGCTTGTAGGACACTAAGAAAAATGGGAACAAATAAAAATAGCAAAGGGTTTGGACAACAAATACTAGAGACAAAGAGAGAACTGCTCTGAGCTACCCGGGCCAACGCCCTTCTCTGAGGGCGGCAGCGAACAAGGGACGTCACAGCCTTTGGGGCCTCCAGGACGGGCCAGCCTGGTCTCTGGGAAAACACCACAGGGGGCTAACGTGAGCCTCGGGAGACGTCTCTGCAGAAGGTCTCGGAATTGTCAAGATAACCCCGCTGAGGTTGAGAGGGGAGCACTGTCCCCACGGCTGACACAGCTGGAAGAGTCACAGACCCATTTCCAGGCCTGTCTGTGGACATGTCGATCCCGGCAGCACCACTGCACTCTCGGCTTCTGGGACAAAGCTGGCATCTGCAAGTCCCTCAGCTAATCTCACGCACAGCTCCCCGGCAGTGGCGGCCACTCGGGGTGGGGTCCTGTCAAGCAGGGTGGCTGGTGCAGCACGTCCTCACAGGTGGCCTTCGGCAGTCCCCTCGGCATGTGGAGGGGGTGCCAGAACTCCAGGCCACCAAGCCCTTCCTCTCATCACCCCAGAAGAGTTTTCACGATGACACAATCAGAACCAGATGTTCCTCAAGCAGGGGAAAGGCCAAGGCACACCCCGCACAGGGCGGCTGAGCTGCTCCCTTTGTCTGGCAAAGGGACCTGTGCCACCCACCGCACAGCCGGGACCCGGGTGGCCCGTCTCCCTATGCCCTTGTTCTACCCGGGGTACGCTGACCACAAGGCACAGAGCCATGCTCAGGCTGGCCCCGGTGTGGCACACGGCGTCTCTGTCCTCGGAGAGCCTGGTCTGGCTTCTGGGTCCTGCCTCTCCTCTCTCCCTGCTCCTCCCTGTCCATTCACCCTGTCCCTTGCCCACAGGAGCCTTTCATTGCCACATTCCCACTCCAGCTCATCACTGGGAGCCTGGCTCTGGGGTCAGAGGGGCAAGGTTACTGGCAAGTCCATCAGAAGGCCACACTTGGGACATAGTGCTACAGAAGGGGTGGCCCATGGCATAAAACATGCAGCAGAGCTCCACAGGATGGCGGCTGGCAGGTGTCCAGACAGAGCAAGTGCGTCCTTCCCTCTCGGCTGCGCCCCTTTGCTCATCCCAGCCCTTCCTCCCACTGCAGCCACCCCTGACTTGGCCCAGGGAGCCCGCTCCACCCTCCTGCCGGCAAGCCCCTGCAGTCAGTCCTTACTTTGTGGACCAGTAACAAGCTCCCGCTCTGACCCGGCTGAGGCAGGACACACTCACCCTGCAAGCGACTTCTCAACCGGAAACAGACATCTGACTGTAGAGGGCCCACTGCTGCTGTGGGCCGTGCAAGGCCACCTGTGCACAGACAGCCTCTGTGACAGTGGCCAAGTCCTAGCAGAGCCATCATGTAGGCAGCCACTAGCCACCTGCAACTAGAGAGACACACAGCACGGCAGTGTGGCCCAGGGCCAGGCTTGCTCCCTTCCGCTGCAATGCATTTGGATTTAAACTTGAATAGCTGTGTGCGCCCCGCCCCATGGGGACTGCATGGAGCATAGCAGGCCCTAGAGAACAAGGGGGCTTCATGCTTGACGTGCTGGAAACCACAGGAAGGTAAGAATCGGGCGGCGCCTGTGGCTCAGCGAGTAGGGCGCTGGCCCCATATACCAAGGGTGGTGGGTTCAAACCCGGCCCCGGACGAACTGCAAAAACAAAAACAAACAAAAAAAAAAAATAGCTGGGTGTTGTGGCGAGTGCCTGTAGTCCCGGCTACTCGGGAGGCCGGGGCAAGAGAAATGCCTAAGCCCAGGAGTTGGAGGTTGCTGTGAGCTGTGATGCCACAACACTCTACCCAGGGCGATAAAGTGAGACTCTGTATCTACAAAATAAATAAATAAATAAAAGAAGGTAAGAATCAAGACATTGTTTGGAACATGGAGGAAATGAACTTGGCAGCTTACTGGGGATGTCAGTGGTGTCAGTAA